>RBNK01001613.1:0-14390 GCA_003990785.1 Endogone sp. FLAS-F59071 | reverse complement strand
AAAAAATAAATAAAAAAAAAAAAAAAAAAAAAAAAAAAAAGAAAAAATGAAAGAAAGTCAGAACGACCAAAGCAAGAGAGACGAGCAAGACGAGCGCCACAAATCCAGAATGACCATGTACCCGCATACCCGAACAGACGTACCCATGTACCACAGACACATGTACAGACGAATCAACGTAGAGAATGACATGTGGAAGATTTAGGAGATTTTGAAAAAGGACAGTGAGCACAGTCTTCAGTTATATATTCCTTTTTTTTATTTCGACCTAGAGTCTATTTTATTCAGTCATCACAGTTACATCAGTTATTTTATTCATCAAACAATTATTATTATTTTCATTTATTTTATTTTCGATCGACCCCTATTCTATTGTTATTGCATTGAACAATGACACACTTGATCGATTTCCATTTTCCCCTTTTTATTATTATTGCATTGAACAATAATGCGTTCAATTGATTTCTATTTTCCCTGATGTATTTCTTTCCATTTTCCTTGACGTATTTATTTCCATTTTCCTCTGATGTATTTCATTTATCATCTCAGTAACTTATTCCCTTTTATTCAGATCGGATATTATTATTTTATTTGGCGATCTTCAATGGACACTTATTTCATTTATTTAGTATTTTCTTATATTTATATTTCGGAGGACTGACAGATTTAATTGAAGACCCGGTGACTACGCTATGCTCGTCACGACCAATTTCGGAGACTTGTACCCAACTCGCGACCAGAGGAGTTTATTTTATTAGCTCCCTCCAATTCACACTGCCGAGGACGCTGAACGATGACAACATGGATTTAGTTATGTGTAAGAAAATATGCGCAGACACAATTTCTCACACAGGGAGGAGATGTGATGGAAATATTTTTATTACGTTGAATTGCTCGAAAACGTATTTGTGCCACAGCACTACTTTACTTAGTATATTTCTTAGTTAGAGTAGTATATTCCTACATTTGTATTATTAATTTCTAAATCACGAATTGTATAATTCCGCAGACCAATGACCGTTTAGATTCTGAACAACTATCTAGATTCTGAATGACAGTTTAGATTCTGAACGAGCATTCACCCCCTTTATTTTTAGCTCATTACCCTTTTTATTTTACCTTAGTTAACCAATCAATTTGTACCGGGAGTTTTGGGCAGCCACCCATATGGCACTCCCTTCAATTTGTAATTTCTTATAAATACCCGCTCACAATTATCAATAAAATTCGGACTGCAACAAGCTAAGAAAGTTTCTTACAGACAACCCGAGGGATAATCCTGCAAAGTCTAAATAGACTTTGCAGAAGAATGATTAAAGAAAGAGAAGTTTATTTGTAACAAAGCTTATTACATTACATTCACTATATAATACACTTTCCTGCTAGTCACCCCCACCCTTCAAGCCACTACCGCATAACCCGCTAAGACCCCTAAGATATGCTACAGTGAATATTTTGCTGTTAGAATATTTTAGTCTGCCACAGCAGATATCATTTGAACTACAGGTATTCTAGTACTGAATTTCCTGCATAAGTCTTATGGTAACTTGTCATATAGAGATACAAAATATCCTGCTTCAGTGTTCCAAAAGGCTTATACCATTTGAACTTTTTCTTCCATCCTGCATGGACCAAACCTCTTGATATGGTGTTGGAGATCTGCGGGTAAGCTATTTATAAACACCATTTCTCATACAACTGGGCTGGTTTCTCTATAGAGTTACATATACTGATTGATAGTAGTAACCCAATCTTCTAGGCACTGGTTGATTGACATCTTCATATTAAATAGTTGTTCTTTAATCAATTCTTGCTTCTGTTTGATGAAATACTTCTCTTCTAACTAATTTCTTATAACATCTCAATGAGTGGCAGCTATTACTGCAGATGTAGCTCCATTTCCGGCTGCTGTGGTGGCTGCAAGGAGTAATCCTCCTAGGCTAGTAGCTGCTACATCTGTTAGGGCTATGCAGTATGTTTCTCTTGCAAGTCCTTTAAGTTGAGCAGCCAGGATAGTAATCTATTGAGTGCCAGCTGTTTCTTTGGCTGCAAAGTAGTTCTCCAAATCATTGAATATATTCCTTAGTATATTTGTAAAAGATAGGTAGTCTGTCTGTTATGGTTTCTTCATCCTCTAGGGGTCTTCTTCTAGGTAGTTGTAGTAATGTAGGTAGGGGCAGTAGTAGTGCCATTCTTGCTTTTGTCTTCCACTATGGGTTTCAGCAAGTTCGGTTATGTAATATAGGTAACAAATCAGTTGAGGTGTCAAGTAATTTCCTACTAGTTGGCACCAATTATAACAGACTAAAATATATTAATAGCAAAATACTCAGAATTGAGTAAGTATAGAAAATATGTTTCAGGGGTCTTAGTAGTTTATACAGTAGTGACTTAAGAAGGGTAATATGTCTGTATAAGTGTTAACTAGCAAGATTTAAGTTCTATCGATTAAATAAAGTATATTTATTAGAACTCTCAAAACTATCCCAATTGCTTACTCCTTAAGTAAGGCTTTTTAGTATCCCTCAGGTTATCTGTTGTAAGCTTTCTTAGCTTGTTGCAGTCCAAATTTTATTGATAATTGTGAGCAGGGTATTTATAAGAAATTACAAGATACTATATAGGCAGCTACCCAGGTTACTTCTCGAATTTCTAATTGGCTTAGCTAAATATAAGATACAAATTGATTGGCTAAGATATAATAAAATAATATATCAGGTTATAATGTAATTAGGCAGTGAAATAATATATCAGATTGAAATACTATTTTAGGTTATAATGTGATTGCAGAACTCAATAACACTAAAGATTTCAATAATACTATAAGTCTCAGTGTTATTATGGGTCACGTAACTGTGATCAAAATATATATCATCACAAAATATTCTGTCACAATATATAGATATTTTTTATAAAGATATAATTCATTTGAGTTATAAAATATCTTAGGCAAATACTGATAATATCTAGTATTTTAGGATACTTTATCTAAAGGTGTTACTATTATCCTAATTCTTCTAAGTATTGATCAGACCTGCATTATAGTCTTTAGACAAAAAAGCTGCTGGCTACTATATCTTACTATTAGGAATTTACCTAAGTCTGTATGTTATATATATTCTCACTATATATATATTAGTAAGATATTTTTCTAGTTTAGAGTCAATGAAGAGAGAAGCAAATAAATTCATATTTATAAAGGTAAAGAGAATTCTTTACTAAGAGTATATGCAGCTTATTCTACAATATTTAGATAATACTATATAAAGGTAACATTTAGTATATTTTAATTCTCTGAATATTTAGCTTTATGTTAACTTTATTTTATTTTATATCTAGCAGATACTTATGGAAAAGAGTAGATGAAAAAGTATGCTAATGCTATTTAATTATACTGGCCTTTTAAGTTAACTATCCAGAATCATATATACTTACTCTGATATACTAAAATTATATATTATGATGGAACATTTTGTGACAACATACAATTTGATTATGTGAGATTACAGTTATGAGACTTGAAGTGTTACTAAGACTTAAAGTGTTACTAAGACTTGAAGTGTTACTAAGACTTGAAGTGTTACTGAGATCTGTAATCACATTATAACCTAAAATAGTATTTCGATCTGATATATTATTTCACCGTCCAATTACATTATAACCTGATATATTATTTTATTATATCTTAGCCAATCAATTTGTACCTTATATTTAGCTGAGCTAATTAGAAATTCAAGTAGTAATCTGGGTAGCTGCTCATATAGCACCTTGTAATTTCTTATAAATACCCTACTCGCAATTATCAATAAAATTTGGATTGCAACAAGCTAAGGAAGCTTACAACAGACAACCTGAGGGATATTGAAGCCTTACTCAAGGAGTAAGCAATTGAGATAGTTTCGAGATTCTAACAGATATACTTTATTGATCACATCTAAATCTTGCCAGTTAATACTTATATTGACACTCTTCTTAAGACACTACTGCATAACCCACTAAGACCTCTAAATATATTTTCTGCACCTGCTCAACTCCGAGTATTTCACCATTAATATATTTTAGTCCATCACAATTGGTGCCAACTGGCAGGAAATCAATCGACACCTCGACCAATTTGTTATCTATATTGCATAACCAAACTTGCCAAAACCCATAGTGGAAGATAAAAGCAAGAATGGTACTACTACTGCCACCACCTATATTACTACAACTACCTAGGAGAAGACCTTAAGAAGATGAAGAAACCATGACAGATAGACTACCTACCTTTTATGGATATACTAAGAAATATGTTCAAGAATTCCTGGATGATTTGGAAAGCTACTTTGCAGCCAAAGGAACAGTCAGCACTTGATGGATCCCTATCCTAGCTGCTCAACTTAGAAAACCTATAAGAGAAGCATACCATATGGCTTTAACAGATACAGCAGCCACTGGATTAGGAGGATTACTCCTTGCAGCTACCGCAGTAGCAAGAAATACAACTACCACCACAGCATTAGCCACTGCTTATTGGAATGTTACAAGAGCCTGGTTAGAGGAGAAGTACTTTACCGAACAGAAGCAAGAGTCAATCAAGGAACAGCTATTCAACATAAAGATGTCAATCAACCAGTGCTCGGAAGACTGGGTCACCACCATCGATCAGTATATGCAACTCTGTAAAGAAACCAGCCTAGTTATGCGAGAAATGGTGTTCATGAACGGCTTACCTGCAGATCTCCAATGCCATATCAAGGGGTTTGGCCCTCGAAGAATGGATGAGAAAGTCAGGATGGCACAGGCCTTTTGGGACACTGAAGTAGGACATTTGGCATCTCTATATGACAAGTTACCACAAGCCTTATGTAGGAAATTCAGCACTGGAATACCTGTAGTTCAAATGGTATCTGCATCAGCCAAACCACCTGAGGAGGACACTATCAAACTGACAGTTATAGCAAAAACAGGAAAGATAACTCATGAAGATGAAATGGAAAAGATTATCAAGATATTCTCCAAAATGACAGCACATATAGCTGATCTTAAAGCCAAGGTGATCTGCCAGAATAGGCAACCAAGAGGAACCTTCGTCGCTGAAGAATGCAACAAGACCAAAATGAATTGTTTCCTCTGTGGAAGACATGGTCACTTTGCCAAAGACTGTCGAACTAGAAGTTGGAAAGAAGGACAGGAGAAAGAGGAGAAAAAGAAGGCCGACCATGCCAATGTAGTGCAAGAAATTAAAGAAAAAGATGAAGAATTTGGTGAAGAATACCTGGAAGCCTACCCTGTCGAAGTAGTCAGCTGCACCACTACTAGGAAAACTCCCTATCTAAGGAAGAAACTGATCCAGGAATCTGAGGTTGTTATTGAAAAGCCTAAGAAGCCAACACAAAGGCAACAGTTAAATGAGGATCAATGGGACAAAGCCTTCAAACAAATAATGCAACCTGGCAAGACAGTTACTTCAACCACTGGAGATGAAGAAATGACGGATCAAGAAGAAAATAAGGAGAAGAAGCCTAGGAGGGTTAGAGAATTTGAATATAACCCATGGCAAGACATTGCCAGTCAAAAGGCTAACATTACCTTTAAACAACTCTTCCAGATCGCACCATCGACAAAGCAGAAGGTAAAGACTCAGATTATGGAAACCAAACCAACCATCCGATTCGAGGAAGTTAATACCACCGAAGAACAAGAGGAGCAAACCTATATCTCATCTGCTTATGCACAATGCAACATTGGAGGATTAGCATGCTCAGTTATTATCGACACTAGAGCAGGAGTCAGCATTATCGCCAAGCATTTCCTAGATCACCTAGGATGAGACATTGATGAACCTGCTACCTCTACCTTGGTCATCACAAGTGGAAAAAGCAGCATACCTTTAGGAGTACTTCGAGAAGTACCAGTCCAGTTTGGAACAGAAATAATTCCCATTAGAATGGTCATCACTGACGTACAATCCTACAATGCCATCTTAGGTAACAGCTAGTTAAAGAAAGCTAAAGCCAGAATTGACCTGGATGCATAAAGGCTAATCTTTGTCAACCATGGAAGAAAGTTCAGCATACCTCTGGATATTTAGAAAGGAGTAGTACTGAAACTCACTCAGAGACTGGAAGATGAAAGTAACACAGATGAAGAAATAACCTCCAGACAGGTGCACCTCAACTTGGTAGAAGAAGAAGAAGTGAACATAGTAATCCATAGTGAATACTGCCACCTGATGCCTTTGGAGAAAAACCAGTTGGTTGAGTACAATATGAGGAATACTAGATGTCCATTCTGTGAGCAATGCATCTATTATGCTGAGATGATGTGCACCTGCAGCGATACAAAGTTGATACCTTACCAAGATACCTTGGAGATGCATTTGCCAACCGAGAAAAGAATCAAGAAACCAAGATTGTCACAGACCCGCCGAAGGACTCCACCCTCAATGAATTATAGGCTATATAATGAAGGGAACTCTCACCCATTTGCAGATAATACTAGAGAAGTATAGGACTGTTTTTGGACAAATATTGGACATATCGGCAAAGGACATCTTTAGAGAAATCACAACATCTACCTGCAAGGATGCTATTGGGATGAAGTCAATCCCTATGACCTTTGGGAATGCAAAAACTAGGTCAGATATCTAGACGAACTATACAATATCAATTACCATGAGACTTGGAAGGAACACCATGACCAAGAACAAGAACAGACAGTACCCGAAGAGAATGAAGATGAGGAAGTATCTGAGGGATGGAGCAATGAAGTTTACACTACTCAAACATCTACCGAAGTCAGAGCCTTATTCCAGGAAGATAATGAAGATGATGGACCTACCTTAATTGAAGAAAGTGATTTAGACTCGGAAGAAGAAATCATCACACTTGAGGAAATAATTCACCCCGATGAATGAATCAGCATATGCTATTAGTGGTGGAAGGACCTGTAGTAGAACCTACCTCAGGACACAACTTACGAACAGTGAAAGGAACCAAATGTCTCCACCTTTGAAGAAGTATTTATAGTTGAGGAAAAAGATATAGCAACTCGAGTCAAGAAACTGACAGAAAGCGCAATCATACCAAAGAGGAAAACTGAAGAAGCTGCAGGTTATGACCTATATGCAGATGAAGACTGTACCCTAGAACCAAAATTATCAGCCTTCGTAAAGACTGGAATCACTATTGCCCTACCACCCGGACAATGTGTGCAAGTATGGGCAAGAAGTGGACTCTACCACAATTCTGGAATAGGAGCCTTCCCTAGATTAATAGACAAAGACTACAGAGGAGAAATTGAGGTCGAACTAGTTAACCACAACTACAGCCAATTCAAGATATACCAAGGAGATCGAATTGCTTAAATGGTGATCATCAAATGTGAACAGCAACCTTTGAAAGAAGTAGAAAACTTAGAAGAAACACGACGTGAAAGGAAAGGATTTGGATCAACTGAACAAGCAAATGTGATAATGGAAAGATTGGATGACCAGGAAAACACCAAGAAACACATCTACTCTCTCAATAAAAATCTGTTACTGAATCAGAAGAAGTAGTTACAAGACCTATTGAAGGAATATGAGGATATCATTGCAATCAGTTTCAAGGATTTACTGGACCAAGCCTTCTTTACTCATCATATCGACACAGGAGATGCCAAACCAATCAAACAAGCACCCTATAGATTACCAGCCAACTATTATGATTTTGTATGAAAGCATGTTCAAAAATTACTAGAGTCAGGAGTAATTATATGATCAAAAAGCCCTTGGGCATCACCTATCAGCATAGTACTAAAGAAAGATGGACAGAGAATAGTTATCAATTATCGCAAACTGAACTCAGTCACTAAGAAGTATGCATATCCAATTCTACACTCAGAAGACTTACAAAACATGTTGAAAAAGGTGCAAATCTACTCAGCCTTGGACCTATGGGCAGGATATAACCAAATTGGAATGACACCTGAAGCACAGGAGAAATCAGCATTTGTTACACCATTTGGATAGTATGAATTTACAAGAATGTCCTTTGGACTTTGCAATGCACCCGCCACCTTCCAGGCTGCAATGAACGAGATCTTCTATAATTTGATTGGATATAGAGTGATTGTATACATCAATGACATCAACATTTATGTAGAGAACTTCACAGAACACATGGTGATCCTGAAGGAAGTATTTGAATGACTCAGAAAACATGGATTAAGGATCAAGCCAACAAAATGCTACTTTGGATAAAAGAAAATTGAATACCTCAGATTTATAATCAATGGAGGAGAAATCTGCCTGGACCCAAAGAAGACCGAAATCATCAAAGCCTTCCCAACCCCGCAAGATAAGATGACCCTACAAGGATTCTTAGGACTGGTCCAGTTCTATAAAAGGTTTATCCCTGGTTACTCTGAAATTGCTGCACCCCTGCATATGCTGCAAAGAAAAGGAAGAGTATAGGAATGGATGTCAGCCGCACAAACCGCCTTTAACCTGATCAAGGAAGTACTTACCCACGCACCAGTTATGGTAAGACCAGATCTCACAAAAGTATTCAAGCTATATACAGATGCATTGTCATTCGGACTTGGAGCAATTTTAGTGCAGGATGACAAAGATGGAGAACATGTGATTGCTTATACAGAATGAGCCACCCATAGAGCAGAACCTTCCTATAGAGCCACTCAGCTGGAATGTGTAGCAGTCATTTGGGCTGTACAATACTTCTGCTACTTCCTGATTGGAAAACAGTTCACCCTGATAACAGACCACTCAGCCCTCAAATGGCTTTAGAACAAACCAAATCCAACAGGAATATATGCATGATGGCTAGCTATACTGCAGGAGTATGACTTTACGATGCAATACAGAAAAGGATGGAATCATTAGAATGTGGACACCCTCTCATGCCTACCCCAATTTATCCGAGATCAACACCCCAAACCAAAAAGAATATACCTACCCAATGGATACTGAACTCTATAACGGATATTTGGATTATCTCAGTAATCTAACCTTTACTAGAATGACAAACGAAAATAATTAATGGCTTATATGGATAATGGTACTTAACTATTTTATTAAGAATAATATACTTTACTGATGATACAGAAGACAGACATAACTTGTAATTCCTGAACACAAAAGGCAGATGGTACTTCAGACCTCTTATGATTATCAGCTTGCAGGACACATGGGCGTAGACAACACATATCAATGATTATTAGAAAAATATTATTGGAAGAACATGTATGAAGATATTAGAGAATATATCAGGAGATATGACACTTGTCAGAAGAGGCACCAAGGAAAGGAAGTCAAGACTTTACAACTGATTGTACCTAGAGAACCCTTCAAACATATTGGAATAGACATTGTTGGACCGCTACCAAGAACACTTAAAGGAAATCAATACATCATAGTAGTAGTAGATTATCTGACCAAGTACCCCGAAGCAAGAGCCTTGCCCCTTGCAGATGCCCTTAATATTGCACCTTTTATCTACGAAGATATTATCTGCTGCCATGGAATACCTTATAAAATGACCTCTGATCAAGGAACTAAATTCGTTAATGAATTCATGCAGATATTGACACAATACTTCGGAATCCACCAGATAAAGACTACTGCCTACCATCTCCAAGAAAATGGACTCACTGAATGGATAAATCAAACCATCAAGAATACGATTGCTAAAATAGTACAATCACAAGGAGGAGATTAGGACTTGTACCTACCTTCTGCCTTATTTGCACTATGAATAATGAAATAAGAGATAACAAAGTTTACTTCTTTTGAGCTTACTTATGGAAGAAAAGCTCATCAGCTGGTAGACCAAGTAATGACCACCCCAAAACTCAGCCACACCTCCTGGGAAATGCAAATCGAGCATTGTGTGATAAAGGAAATCCAAGAATTACACAATGTCTGAAACAAGGCGAGAGAATTTATTGCCATTGCACAAGATCAACAAAAGAAGAATTATGATAAGGAACACAAGGAAACCAAGAGATTGAAGATTAGTGACCAAGTCTTACTATACCGGAATATAGTAGAGTCTTCATGGTCAGCAAAATTAGACCCAAAATGGGAAGGACCATACTATATTGCCAGTATAAAAGGAACTACGTATCAGTTACGAAAAATAACAGGAATGATCTTACTCTATACTGTCTACTGAAACCGCCTCAAGAAATATCATGCTCTGTTGGAACAACTTCCATGAAGTCTGAGTCAGCCTGATCGAGGCCTACCGACATATAGAACCTCTGGAAGACCTTGAGGAGATAGAAGGATCGACCTTACAGAAGACCCGATTGATTGTACACAATATTCAAAGGAGGCAACACCTGGTACGAATCAACAAATAGAAGGAATACTACCGAATTGCACAACTCTAGGATGAGGAAGTTGAACATATCTGAAACTGGAAGGATAGGGAAATCTGTCAACGAGCCCTTAAAGGAGCACTCCCTGCCTATGCTGCAAAAATAGCTGAATGAATTTATCAACTATTCAAGCACAAGCCTAGTGCTTTGAACCACTTTCAGTGCAGTACATGCCAACTAAATCAACTGATACAGAATGACATGAAGGAGCTAGAGGAAGAGGTAAAACAGTTATAAAGAGATTTCTCCGAGTTAGAACTATACCTTGAAGTCTAACTCGCAGAAAGGAAGGAGATATGATGGAACATTTTATGACAACATACAATTTGATTATATGAGATCACAGTCATGAGACTTGAAGTATTACTAAGACTTGAAGTGTTACTAAGACTTGAAGTGTTACTAAGACTTGAAGTGTTACTGAGATCTGCAATCACATTATAACCTAAAATAGTATTTCGATCTAATATATTATTTCACCATCCAATTACATTATAACCTGATATATCATTTTATTATATCTTAGCCAATCAATTTGTACCTTATATTTAGCCAAGCTAATCAGAAATTCAAGTAGTAACCTGGATAGCTGCCCATATAGTACCTTGTAATTTCTTATAAATACCCTGCTCACAATTATCAATAAAATTCAGACTGCAACAAGCTAAGGAAGCTTACAACAGACAACCTGAGGGATATTGATATTGTAATTATTAGCTTATTATATCTCTCCTATCAATGATCGATACATCAATGATTGATCATACGTCACTCAATTGTGGCTTAGATGATCTTTGTTTATATCAACCAATCATAATTTAGCATTAATAAATACACGCATATTGGCTTTATTAGCCAGAGTGCTCTTTACTCCAAACACACATTCGAAGATCAAATTTCAACAGGTTATGAGCCCCAAGCTGCTCGAATTGCAGCTCGACAACCTGAGATCTACGCAATCATAGCATCTACGCAATTACAACTGCAATTACTGTAAGTGTTTATTTAAAATTGTAAACAACACGTCAAACAAAGCGATAAACAACACGACAAATGACACCGCGATAAAGCAACGCGATAAACAATATGTAATGACATAGCATTCAACGATGCGACACGACGAAATGGACAACCTATACACATCATCATCATCAGCAACAAGATCGACAAGATTGCGATCTAAATCAAAAACAGACAACAGATATCAACCCTCTGATGATGACGACGAAGGATTGGATAGAAACCATCAGAGCAATATTGCATTTAGCCTCGATCAACAGGAACAGATGGCTACAATGATCAGAAATCAGGAAGATAAATTAGACACGCTTGCAACCCTAATGGGTAAATTGATAGCAAAAATCGACAAAACGATCACATCACCTAGCACGCCAACCAATCAGAACGCAGCTACAGAAGGCAACACGCCATGACCATCACCATCACTAACAACATCAACAAAGCTTAACGATCTGGTGAAGGAGTATCTGAGATCGATCAACAAATTCGATGGATCGGATAGTGCACCCAGATTGTTTGATTACTTTGATGCCGTAGAGCAATTTATCACCAGTGCCAATCTATCAGTACAAAAGGAGGAAGTCAACGCAGCGATCAGTAAAATTACAAGCAATGCTAGAATGTGGCTATGGAGGCACGTGAACACATCGGGAGAATTTGATTCGTGGGATAACCTTAAAGAAGCTATGACGCAAAAATACGCACCAATGGAACAATTGTTACGAATGCACGATAAGCTTGCGATGATGAAGCAAAAAGGATCGATCGAAGATTATAATGATGCATTTAACCAGATTATGGCACAAATCGAAGATATGACTGACACAGAAGCTATACCGCAATATCTCCGGGGTCTAAGCCCCAGGTACTGGGAATTAATACTTGCACGGGAGAATATACCGACAATGCTGGAGGCTTTACAACTCGCATGCATCAGGTTCGACCCGGATAACAAGCAGAGGCGCGACGAAGCCCATGCGACAGACCGAGGCGGCTACCGAGGCGGCTACCAAGGCGGTGACCGAGGAGGCGACCGAGGCAGCTACCAAGGCAGCGGTCGCAACAACCGAGGCGGACATGCCGGATGAAGCCAAGGCTACAACAATGAAAACAGAAACAATGGAGGAGGTCATAATGACAGAGGCGACCGAGGCAGCGATCGCGGAGCCAATCGAGACGGGAATTTTCAGGGACACCCTCGGAAATGTTACATCTGTGAGGGAGAACATGGAATATTTCAATGTAACAAATTCAACGATTGGGTAAAAATAGAAAAAGAAAAAGAAAAGACTAAACCGAGAGCCGAAGCAAATCTGATGATTGGCGCCATCATCGATTCGGGTGCCATGCAACATATGTTCAACCAATTGGAGCTCTTCGAGACAGTGGCTGAGCATGACGGCTTGGTCACATATGTAGGGAATAAGAAATTACGCGTGATGCACGTTGGGACAATTGAGCTCGACGACGAGCTGAAATTACGGGACGTTTTATATGTACTGGAGATCGCCAGAAATTTAATATCTGTGCGGGCATTGACACGTGACGGAAATGATATAACCTTCAAGAGTGATGGATCAGTAATTAAAATTGGCGCGGATCACGAAGAAATTAAAATCGGACAAGCCGATGGTGACCTATTTCATTTATCGACATCAGAGCTAGAGCTAGAAGTAAACATCGCCGATTCCAAGTTTGCAAACATCACCGATTCCAAGATTGATGACTATATATTATGGCATCACCGACTAGGCCATCTGGGCCGAAATACTCTGCAATCAATTAACAAATTTGTCACAGGGCTCGGAGATGTGCAGCTGTCAACCGGACAAATCGAAATATGCACCGGGTGTAAACATGCAAAGTCACACTGCAAGCCGTTCAGACACACGAAAAATCGATTGATGGAGCCTATTGGAAGGGTGCACACAGATCTGTGCGGGCTGATGCCCATGCCATCAGTCAACGGAGCAAAATATATATTAACCTTCATTGATGACGCCACTTGCTACGTCACAACATATTTTATTGACAACAAAAGTGATACATTTGATTGATTCCGGACATTCAAGGCTTTCGCCGAGACGCAATCGGGCCGAAAACTCAAGATTCTCCAATCAGATGGAGGAGGAGAGTATGTAAACACCGAGATGCGCGAATTTTTAATCAAACACGGAATACATCACGAAATGACAACACCGGACACGCCACAACAAAACGGTGTAGCCGAACGATATAACCTGACATTGATGGAGTCAATCCAGGCAGTTAAAATTACTGCTGGCATACCTGATGAACTTTGGGCAGAACTTGCCGCAAGTGCTACATATTTACGCAACCAATTGCCAACGCGAGCCAATAAGGAGAGTGCTTCACCATTTGAATTATGGCACGGTTACAAGCCTGATATCAGTAACTTGCGCGTCATATGGGCTGACGCGTATATGCATATTCGCAAGGGAAAAAGGTCGAAGCTGGCGCCCCGATCCAAAAAGCTTAAAATGATTGGCTATCACGACGAAAAGAAGGCGTACAGGCTCTGGAATCCAACCAATAGGAGGATAGAGATCAGCCGCGATGTCACATTTGATGAATCTATTATATTAAAATCCCCAACAATTGTCAACCCAGAAGATTGAGAATATGTCATTGAAGCGATCATCGGAGAACACGAGATTGATGAAAAAAGGCAATATCTGGTTAAATGGCTAGGCTATGATGATGACGACAACACCTGGGAGCCAATCGAACAATTGATCGACACTGAAGCTCTACAAATTTGGCGAGATCACATGTCAGAAGCTAATTTAATTGAATCAACCGATGACCCAATGACCTACAAGGAGGCAATTTCTCTGCCTGACACAAAGCTTTGGGAGGAAGCAATCAATCAAGAGCTTAAATCACTTAAGAATAATGACACGTGGACGATTATACCTGAGGTGCCTGCGGGACGCAAGCCGATTGGATACAGATGGATATTTAAAAAGAAACTCAACACTGAT
>RBNK01001612.1:0-14396 GCA_003990785.1 Endogone sp. FLAS-F59071 | reverse complement strand
ATTTAATTCTTGCTAGTTAACACCTACATCGACACCCTTCTTAAGACGCTACCGCATAAACCGCTAAGACCCCTGAAACATATTTTCTGCACTTGCTCAATTCCGAGTATTTCGCCGTTAATATATTCTAGGCCGCCACAATATGTTCAACCAATTGGAGCTTTTCGAGATGGTGGCTAAGCACGACAGCTTGGTCATGTATGCAGGGAATGAGAAATTATGCGCGACGTACGTTGGGATAATTGAGCTCGACAATGAGCTGAAATTATGGGACATCTTATATGTACCAGAGATTGCCAGAAATTTAATATCTGTGCGGGCGTTGATACGTGATAGAAATGACATAATCTTCAAGAGCGACGAATCAGTAATTAAAATCGGCGCGGATCACGAAGAAGTCAAAATCGGACAAGCCAATGGTGACCTATTTCATTTATCAACATCACCAGAGCTAGAGCTAGGAGCAAACATCACCGATTCCAACATCACCGATTCCAAGATTGCAAACATTGCTGATTCCAAGATTGATGACTATATATTATAGCATCACCAACTAGGCCATCTGGGCCGAAATACTCTGCAATCAATCAGCAAATTTGTTACAGGGCTCAGAGATGTACAGCTGTCAACCGGACAAATCGAAATATGCACCAGATGCGAACACGCAAAGTTGCACTGCAAGCCGTTTGGACACGTAAAAAATCGATCGATAAAGCCTATCGGAAGAGTGCACACAGATCTATGCAGGCCGATGCCCACGCCATCAGTCAATGGAGCAAAATATATATTAACTTTCATCGATGATACCACTCACTATATCACAACATATTTTATTAACAATAAAAGTGATATATTTGATCGATTCCGGACATTCAAGGTATTCGCCGAGATGCAATCAGGCCGAAAACTCAAGATTCTCCAATCAGATGGAGGAGGAGAGTATGTAAATACCGAGATGTGTGAATTTTTAATCAAAAATGGAATTCATCACAAAATGACGACACCGGACACGCCGCAACAAAACAGTGTAGCTGAACGATATAACCAGACATTGATGGAGTCAATCCAGGCAGTTAAAATTACTGTCGGCATACCTGATGAACTCTGGGTGGAACTTGCTGCAAGTGCTATATATTTACGCAACCGATTGCCAATGCGAGCCAATAAGGAGAGTGCTTCACCATTTGAATTATGGCATGGTCACAAGCCTGATATCAGTAACTTGCGTGTCATATGGGCTGACGCGTATATACATATTCGCAAGGGAAAAAGGTCGAAACTGGCGCCCCAATTCAAAAAGCTTAAAATGATTGGCTATCACAATGAAAAAAAGGCATACAGGCTCTGAAATCCAACCAATAGGAGGATAGAGATCAGCCGCGATGTCACATTCGATGAATCTATTATATTAAAATCCCCAACAATCGTCAATCCAGAAGATTAAGAATATATCATTGAAGCAATCATTGGAGAATGCAAGATTGATGAAAAAAGGCAATATCTGGTTAAATGGCTAGGCTATGATGATGACGACAACACCTGGGAGCTAATCGAACAATTGATCGACACTGAAGCTCTACAAATTTGGCAAGATCAGATGTTAGAAGCTAATTTAATTGAATCAACCGATGACCCAATGACCTACAAGGAGGCAATTTCTCTGTCTAATGCAAAGCTTTGGGAGGAAGCGATCAATCAAGAGCTTAAATCACTTAAGAATAATGATACGTGGACGATTGTACCTGAGGTACCTACGGGATACAAGCCGATTAGATGCAGATGGGTATTTAAAAAGAAACTCAACACTGATGGATCGGTTGCCAGATACAAGGTGAGATTAGTGGCCAAGGGATATTCACAACAGCAAGGAATTAATTACAATGAAACATTTGCTCCTATGGCGAAGTTCATGTCGATCAGGGCACTTTTATCAATCGGAGCAACCCTAAACTTAGAAATTCACCAAATGGATGTAAAAACTGCGTTCCTGAATGGCGATCTTGATGAAGAGATCTACATGATGGTACCTGAAGGAATCGACCAATCGGAGCTGTCACCGAGAGCTGTATATAAGCTCAATTGATCACTGTATAGACTAAAGCAATCACCTCGTATGTAGAATCAGAAGATTGACAACTATCTCAGCTAATTAAATTTTATGAAACTACAATCAGATCACAGCATTTATCTAAGAAGAAGACAAGAAGATCAATTGCTGATAATTATTGCCATATATGTCGACAATCTACTAATTCTGGCTGATTTGATGGAAATGATGAACAAATTCAAGGCAGAACTTAGCAACGCATTTGATATGATGGACTGTGGCGAAATTAAACATTTTTTGGGTATTCGAGTCATGTGCGATCGAAAAACACACATGATCACAATTGATTAAAGCCACTTCGCCAATCAAATCATTACAAGGTTTAACATGACAGATGCCAAACCAATCAGTATACCCTTTGATCCATCCATTCAACTCAAAGCTGAAGGAGGAAAATCTGCAGACCAAAGTCTATTCAGACAAATGATCGGTAGCATAATGTACCTGATGATTGGGACGAGATCTGATCTAGCTGCTGCTGTCAGCATTATCAGTCAATTTTCGGTCAATCCAATGCAAGAACATCACCACGCTCTCAAATAATTATTAAGATATATTAAAGGAATAGCCAATTATAATGTAAGGGGGTTTCTCCTAAACCGCCTGTAAGGAAGCATCTGATGATACTAATCTGTGTTGGACTTAGGAATCTCTGAGTACATCGTAAGGTTTCTAAGGTATCGAAAGTACTTTGTTTCTTTCTAAGATTATTAATTATGAATTTCAGACTTATAGTCTTTAGTGCTTTGGTGTGTGTAGAAGAGGGTGAGATCTTTAGTTCTCAAAAGGATCTTGAGTGTGTACTGCTATTGAACTGAAGTTTATTGAATAAAGATCTGAGGGATATTTATACAATTTCTTGAGGTGCTATATGGGTAGCTGCCCAGGTTACTACTCGAAAAACTATTGGCTATTCAAAATATAAACTAATTATGAATTTATGTAATATAACAAGTTATATAAGTTATGGATTTAAGATAGTTAAAGATTTAAGATGGTTGAAAGATTTAAGACGGTTAAAAGGTTTCACAAATCAAGAAACTGTTCCAATTGGTCAAAATCCCTTTGTATTATACGGATTTCTTCTTTAAGTTCTTCAAAGGCAATTTGAGACAGTTGGTGAAATGTGGATAGTTCAATTCTGGTAAGTCTTTTCAAAGCGGCTGGTTGGAACTGGAAGAGTCCATAAATCCGGAAGGCAATCCTTTGAGATTGGAGGGGAATCCCTTGATGTAGTGCTTGTTTGCATGCTTCTGCATGTCGTTGGTCCTATACATGTTCGAGATCTTCTTCCCAGATTCTAGCGATCTTATAGTAGGCCTGAAATTTGTCTTGTATTTGTCATTTCTGAGCAATGTTGATGTTTTTCATTATTATTTGAGTCCTTCATAGGGCAGATCCTTCCTCAGGTAGTAGTTCAGATGGAGGGTCTTCTAAGGCTCGGTATGCTTCAATGACTCAGCTATGGAGGTATTCGTCATTGTTGAATCGGGGCATGGTTGTCTGTTATATTTCTGCAAGTATTTGTTGCTACTTTTATATCTATCACTCTTACAACTCTTCCCTCTTTGAGAAAATAGCGTCCACGCTATTTCTATAAGGACTTGTGATATTTTTCCAGTGCTTCATCTGCGTTTGTCAGATTGCTAAGCAGTTCCTATATAGCATCGTGTAAGGGGTATCTTTTCCACTTGATTAGGTATTGTGGTATTGATCTGTTGCCTTGTTTGGTAATCCGTTGATCTAAGATTTCTTCTACTTCGAATTCTTCTATGTCATTGACCAAAATTAGTGCGGGTAGTATGACTTGTCTATCCGGAAATAGATCATCATTATTCGGTATATAATGTTTCAGTAGTGATACATGAAACACAGAGTGAATCCTCATTGTTGGTAGTAAGTCCAGTTTGTAAGCAACAGCTGATATTTTTGCAATAATCTTGAATAGTCCGAGAAACTTGTTCTGAAGTTTCTTTGAAGGTTGATTAGATAATTATCGCAATGTGATATGTCTTGAGGACAGTAAGACTATTTCATCTATCTCAAATGATTCTTTACGTCTTTTTTCATTTGCGTATCTTGTTTGTTGTACTTGTGCTTCGTAAATTGCATCTTGTGCTTTGGTCAGCAGGTTGGTCATTCGTGTGGTGAAGTCATCAACGGCTTGTACTGTTGATTCGACTTTTTCTAGTAACAAGGTTGCTGGTGTCAGCAGGTGATAACCATAATTTAGGAAGAATGGTGATAGTTTCGTTGACTTTTGCTGAGCATTATTGCATGCGAATTCGGCAGCAGTTAAGTGTTCGTCCCAATCATTCTGTCGGTAGTTGATGTAAGTTCTAAGTATTTGTTTCAATGTCTGATTCATGCATTCTGTTTGTCTGTCAGTCTATAGGTAAAATGCAGTTGAGAGTGCTATTTTTGTTCCAAGTGTTTTGAATAGCGATTGCCAAAAGTTGCTTGTAAACTTTGGATCTCAGTCACAGATAATAATTCGTGATAGTCCATGTAGGCGAAAAATATTATCGAAAAATATTTTTGCTACTTCTGGTGCGGTATCAGTTGTTTTGCTTGCAACGAAGTGAGTTTGTTTGCTGAGTCGATCGATAAAGATGGTTATTATGTCTTTTCCAGATGTTGTTTTCAGTAGTTGGACAATGAAATCTATACTGATTTGTTCCCATTTTTCTGCAGGTATAGGTAGTGGTTATAATAGTCCAGCAGGTGATTATCTAAGTGTTTTGTTATGTTAACAAGTGTCACAAGAGGCTATGAAGCTCTTGGTACTTGTAAACATTTTTAGCCAGTAAAAGTTTCTGGTGAGTACTTCATAAGTTTTGTCGAATCCAAAGTAGCCTGCTAAGGGTATATCATGGTGTTCTTGTAGAATCTTGACACGAAGATTTGACAGTATGAAGAGTCGGTCTTCATAATAGAGGTTGTTGTTTCAAATCTTGAATTTGTTTATTGTATCCAGTTTGGTCTTGAGTTCTTCTATGATTTTTTGCACTTCTTTATCTAACTGGACTCCTTCCTGAATTTCCTGTATCCAGTTGTCTGTGATTTCGATGATGGCTTTGATTTGTTCATCCTTCTATTGTTGGCGGGATAATGCATCTGCCACAACATTTAGCTTTCCAGGTTTGTAGATTATTTCGAAGTGATAATTGTTGAGGTGATCCATCTATCACACTTGTCGGGTGGAGAGAGTTGGCTGTTTGTTCAGGTATTTGAGCGATTCATAATCTGTATAGATCAGGAATTTGTTGCCTATCAGGTAGTGTCTCCAAGCTTGTGTTGTGTCGATTATTGCAAGTAATTCTTTTTCATAAACCAGGTAATTTCTTTCTGCAGATGTCATTTTTCTTGAACGGTAGGCGATAGGTTGGTCTTCTTGTGAAAGTACAGCTCCAATTGCATAATCTGAGGTGTTGGTAGTTACTACAAATTGTAGGTTCTGATCTGGGCTTCTGAGGACAAGTGCAGTTGTTAACTTTTCTTTCAAGGTTTCGAAGGCTGTATCATGGTTGTCATTCCATTCCTGAATAACATTTGTACCTGTAACTGTCAGATCATGTAGACATGCTACAATTCCTGTGTAATTCTTGATAAACCTTCAGTAGTATCCTGCTAGTCCTAGGAAGGATTGTATTTCCTTGATCATTGTTGGTTTTTTCCATTTCTTGATTGCCTCGATTTTTGCAGGGTCGACTAAAATGCCTTGTTCATTGATTCGATGTCCAAGATATGCAACTTCTTTTTGTAAAAAGTTACATTTGCTGAGTTTGGCGTATAACTGATGTTTTCTCAGGATTTCCAGTACTTGGCAGAGATGTTATAAGTGTTCTTCTTTTGTTTTACTATAGATCAGTATGTCATCAATGTAGACAACTACGAATTCGTCGAGTAGTGGTCTGAATATATCGTTCATCAGTCCTTGAAATGTTGCAGGTGCATTTGTCAGTTCAAAAGGCATGACTTTCCATTTGTAATGTCCGTATCGAGTTCTAAATGCTGTTTTCGGAATGTCTTCTTCGGCAATGCGGATCTGATAATATCCTGATCATAAGTCAATTACTGAAAATATGGTTGCTCCTTTAAGTTGGTCGAATAATTCCATGATGTTGGGTAATGCGTATCGGTTCTTGATAGTTATATCGTTAAGCTGTCGATAGTCAATGCACATTCTAATTCCATCCTTCTTTTTGACAAATATAATAGGTGCTCTGAAAGGTAATGTGCTAGATTGAATAGATCCTCATTCGATTAATTCTTCTAGAGTCTTCTTGAGTTCTTGTAACTCTGGTCCGGATAACTGATAAATTTTCTTGAATGATGGTTCTGCGCTAGGTATTAAGTCTATTCGGTGATCGATACTTCGTTTTGGTAGTAGTCCTTCTGGTAAGTTTATAGGAAATCAGTCTGCGAATTCAGTGATAAGTGGTTGTAAAGATATGTCTAGGCTATTAATGTCTATGTCCGTTTCAGTGGTAATTTTAGCAATGTCTTTTTCCGTGATAATGCAGCAGTAAACTATATCGTCTTTTTCGAGATGTTGGTAGAATTTTTTAGCTGAGTAGAGTTAGATCTTGCTGTTTCTTGATTTGGAGACCAATTTGATATCCTTGTTTCGATGAGTAAACTCCATAGTTCTACTTGGCCAGTCAATATTAAGATTCTTCTGATCTAGCCAACTCTTTCCGAATACTATACTTGGTCCGGGCATGCTTATGATTTCAAAGTTCAGTGCATCCTGGTATAATTCAATTGAGATTGGGAGATTCTTAGCAGTATGGGTGACTCATTGGGTTCCTCTATCGGTGACTTCTACAATTATTGCTGCTTCGCGAGGTGACTTGATTACTTTGAGTTGATCAGCTAGTTGTTTGCTAATAAAATTACATGTTGCTCCACTGTCGATTAGTATGTTGACTATTTCATTCTTTATTGTTCCTTTGTAGAAGAGAAGTTCTGTCTTCTTTCCGAGTGATGATAAGGTTCCATATTCTACTTTTTCTTCTGTACCTTCTACTTTTGTTTCTTCGATAGACCACATGTCTGTTGTATCTTCGATTGACTAATCCGTTTTCTTCTCCTTGGTTGGTAATTTTATAGCTTTGCATGCCTGTTTCGCTTCTTCTTCTTCCCTTGCTAACTGTTGAATTTGTGGTTTCTTGCTTTCTTCTATGCAACTCCAGTATTTCCAGGCATCATCTGCACAGTAGGTTCTGTTTCCATGAAGACAGCATCTATATGGTACTATTCCTTGTGCCATCTTCAGGTACCAATGTTCATCTTTGGTGAGTGTAGGTTTCTTTTTGTCTGTCGATCCGAATCCTCCTGCAGCTCGTTCGGTTTTCAGAAGCTGTTCTACAACTTTGGCTATTACTGAGTTATCTAATTTGATGAATACGAATTGCGCTAGCTTGGCTTCTTTGGTGACTCAGTATTTGCAGCGCGTTGATAAGTTGTGAACTGCGAGTATAATTTTGCCAGTATAGTCTGCATTAATAACTCCTGCCTTGATCAAGATTCCTTCCTTGATTTTGCTGCTTTTATCCAGGATTTGTGTATAAGTTCCCATTGGTGGCTTTAGAGCAATTCCTGTCTTGATCAGAAAGATTGATCCTGGTGGGATCAGAGCATCTTTGTTTGTATGGATATCATATCCTGCAGAGTTTGCTGTTCCCTTGGTAGGTACTATAGCATCTAGGTGCTTCTTTTTGACTAGGAAGTTGGTTTCATTGTTGGTTTCTTGTATCATGTATAGTCATTCATCTTCTGATGATTCTTCTCATTCTTCTTCTTCTTCTTCTTGTCTTCCTTCTTCAATATTGGCTAGTTCTTGCCAAGTGCCATTGTAGGCTGGGTCACATCCCTTGCCATCGATAGTAGATGAGTTATGGACAGTCCAAAGATCTTGTGGGTAGATTTCATCCCAATATACTCCTTGTTCATATCTCTTCTTGTCTCCCCAGAACTTTTCTTTGCCAACGTATTGATAGCTTCTCTAGAAAATGTCATAAATTTCTCCAGTGTTGTTGGCATATGGGTATGGGTTCTTGCTATAGTAGGGTCTATTATTCATTGGTGGCATCTGTCGGTGTCTTGGTTGCGGTTTTATTCTTCGATCCTTTTTTTTGATGGTGAGGAAGTCTTCTATTTTGGTTTCATCTGGTATGAGGTGAGTTGTTGAACAGTTGCACATGTGTTCTGCGCAATAGATACATTGGTCACAGAATGGGCATCTTGTTTGCACCATGTTCCAATTAATAAGGGTAATTTGTTCTTGCTCATTCAACTTGTGATATCCTTGGCTGTATTTTTCTTCTATTACGTACAGTCAGCTGATATCTCTTGGATCTGTTTCTTCTTCGGTAGTTATACTTTTGCTTGTACCTTTGATTTCTTCTTTCTTTGTAATTTTTTCTCCTGAAACAGTGTGAGTACTTCTACACTCAGGTGCAATATGTTCTCATCTTCCACAATTGAAGCAAGTCTTTGTTTTCTTCCAGTCATCCTTGTTTTCATCCTTCTTGAAATTGTTTCGCCATATTGGGTTATTGTTGTAGTTTCCTTGTCCTCCTCTGAATCTTCCTCGGGGGTTGAATCCTTCTCGACGGTAAGTATCCATTATTGGTTTGCTGCTTGAGCCCAAGTTGTGGTTCTTGTTTTCTGTTCGTGTTTGTTGTACTGATAGAATTATACACACTGATTTGATGACCATGCCGAAACACCATTGTTCGTGAGCACATGGGCTCCCTCTCTCCTTAATATGAGTTTCAAGCCACTGTGGAAGGGTCTTGAATAAGGTGTCGGCTTGTGCACCACAAGTGATATGATTGTCATCATCGTAAGGCATCCCAATGATGATGAGATCAGCATCGATTTCTGCAGTGAAAGCTTCAAAGGTTTTGTTTCCTTTGGTATTGAATCTTGCTATAGCTAGTCATTTCTTTACTTCGGCAATATGTGCGCTACTGCGGAACTTGTCAATCAGTAAGGATCTAAGACCTTGTTGGATGGGGATGTTTGGATATCCTGGTTGGGCTGCATTAGCTACTTGAGCGGCTACCAAAGTTGTATCTTGCCAGGTCAAAGGTTTTCTAAGCAGATTTTGCCACCAGATTACTGCCGATTTTCTGAGAAATCCAGCAATTTTGTTGACCTGTGCATATGACTTGGTATATACTTGTTCAGGTGTATGATTGACATTGTTGGTGAGTCTATCATCTGGTACTCGATCATCGTTCTAGCTGTTGGCATTGTAATTGGCTTCAATAGCTGATATGAATACAGCAACTTCTTTTGCTTCTCTATCAAAAGGTTGTAGGTTGACTGCTTTGGTTGTCTGACTGAGTTGTGCTACTTGTCCTACAAGTGCAGTTAGGGCTACTACTTGTGTGGTTAGTGCAGCGATTGCAGCGTCAGCCATTATATCGGTAAATGTAGTTGGTGCAAGTAGTGGTGATGTTAGAGGTTCGTTTTCTCCTCTGTCGGTTTGTTGGAAGTATTCTCTGACTTCGTGATCAAGTATTTTGTCTTCTGAATCAAGGTCTTCTGATTCTTCAAGTATGTCAGCTTCAAGTGTGATTCTTCAAATGGTTGTATCAGCATCTTCAATAAATGCAGTATCAGCTTCGTGATAGACAGTTGGTTCGTGTAAGTCACTTATGTTGATTGCTTCTTGAAATGTTGGTTTGCTCGGTCCAGGTGTATGTCGGAATGTAGATGCTATAAGATTGATAGGTTCCTCAATAGATAGTGATATGATCGGTACAGTTGATCCTAATGGTGTTGTTTCAGCAAATCGTGTGAGGTCTTCTGCCACTAATTTCTCAAATAATCTGTTTTCAATTCTGTAGTAGATGGTGCCTCGGTGTGTTGAGTAATCAAATTGTGAGTTGGTAATCCACTCTTTGATAACTTAGCGATTTTTATATCCTTGTATAGTAGTTGTAAGGTTGGTGAATTGGTGTTCTGCTCGTGTGATGGAAACAATGTCACGATCTCCCTTGATGTTCTCATAGAGGAAATCTTGAAATGCTTCGAAGTAGGCTTCAGTTGTAAGAGGGTTTTCGAATTCTTCTAAAAGTTCATTGTAGAGTTCAAGGTATGTTTCACCTTGTAAATGAGCTACTGTTGTTGAATCAGTGCTTCATAGCAGTTGCTGATATTGTGTCCACTTGAAGGGTTCCGTGATATATATAGCCTCTCTGGCTGTTAGAAGTAAGATATATGTAGTGTTTTTAGTAGCACTCTGAGTACGTCGGTCATATCTAAAAGGAATTGGTGATTCTAGGCCTTTGTAAAAATATTAGTAGTATGTTTCTGATTATTATAACAGTTTTTCATTACCGCTGCTACCAAGTTGTAAGGGGGTTTCTTCTAAACCGCCTGTGAGGAAGCATCTGATGATACTAATCCGCGTTGGACTTAGGAATCTCCAAGTACGTCACAAGGTTTCTAAGGTATCGAAAGTATTTTGTTTCTTTATAAGATTATTAATTGTGAATTTCAGACTTATAATCTTTAGCACTTTGGTGTATGTAGAAGGGGGTAAGATCTTTAGCTCTCAAAAGGATCTTGAGTGTGCACTGCTATTGAACTGAAGTTTATTGAATAAAGATCTGAGGGATATTTATACAATTTCTCGAGGTGCTATATGGGTAGCTGCCCAGGTTACTACTCGAAAAACTATTGGCTATTCAAAATATAAACTAATTATGAATTTATGTGATATAACGAGTTATATAAGTTATGGATTTAAGATGGTTAAAGATTTAAGACAGTTGAAAGATTTAAGACAGTTAAAAGATTTTACAAATCAAGGAACTATTCCAATTGGTTGAAATCCCTTTGTATTATATAGATTTCTTCTTTAAGTTCTTCAAAGGCAATTTGAGACAGTTGGTGAAATGTGGATGGTCCAATTCTGGTAAGTCTTTTTAAAGTGGCTAGTCAGAACTGGAAGAGTCTATAAATCTAGAGGGCAATCCTTTGAGATTGGAGGGGAATTCCTTGATGTAGTGCTCGTTTGTATGCTTCTGCATGTTGTCGGTCCCATACATGTTCGAGATCTTCTTCCTAGATTCTAGCGATCTTATAGTAGGCCTGAAATTTGTCTTGTGTTTGTTGTTTCTGAGCAATGTTGATATTTTCATTATTATTTGAGTCCTTCGTAGGGCAGATTCTTTCTCAGATAGTAGTTCAGATGGAGGGTCTTCTAAGGCTCGGTATGCTTCAATGACTTAGCTACGGAGGTATTCATCATTGTTGAATCGGGGTATGGTTGTCTGTTATATTTCTGCAAGTGTTTGTTGCTGCTTTTATATCTATCACTCTTATATATAAGCTGTGCCTTGGATATGATCAGGATCTAAGACTGATCAGTTTCAGTGATGCTAACTGGGGAGGAGACATTAACATATGATGATCAACTATAGGATATATTTTCAACCTATCAGGAAGAGCCATCAGCTGGTCAAGCAAACGCCAAGCAACTGTTGCCCTATCAACAACTGAGATAGAATATATGGTATTAGCATATGCAACGAAAGAAGCTATTTGGCTACGCACCCTATTGGATGAGCTAGGATATTTGCTAAATTGTGCAACAACCTTATTTGAAGACAACCAATCAGCAATCGCCCTCGCCAAAAATCCAATTAATCACGCTCGATCAAAGTATATCGACATTCAGCATCACTTTATTTGAAAGAAAGTTGAATCAAAGGTGATAGATATTGTTTACATAGCGACAGATGAAATGATTGCTGATGTATTAACCAAGCCACTTGCACGACTAAGACTTGAAACATTGATTGCAAAAATGGGCTTACGTAACTAATATTTTTTAAAAAATTTTATGTTCTTTATTACATTATTCTTATCACTCAAGTAGTACTTTATATATAGTTATTTGCAGTAAATGTACTTCATGGATGCCATTTATAATGTACAGTTGAATATTTATTTCTATTTTTATTTCTTTTATTTTTTATTTATTTTTATCAAGATATATCTAGCAGGGGGAGTGTTATAATTATTAGCTTATTATATCTCTCTCCCATCAACAATCAATGATCGATCATATGTCACTCAATTGTGGCTTAGATGATCTTTGTTTTGTATCGACCAATCATAAATTAGCATTAATAAATACATGCATATTGGCTTCATTAGCCAGTACGCTCTTTTACTCCAAAACACATACATTCAAAGATCAAATTTCAACAATAATTACAGGTATAAATGTTAATCAAAAATGGAATAAAAACCACAATATAGCCTTTGAAACCTTGAAAGAAAAGTTAATAACTACACTTGTTTTTAGAATCTCAGACTAAAACCTACAATTTGTAATAATAACTGATATCTCAGATTATACAATTAAAGCTGTACTCTTATAAAAAGATCAGCCTATTACTTACCACTCAAGAAAAATTTTCTTTGCAGAAAAAAATTACCTTATTTATAAAAAAGAACTACTTGCAATAATTAATATAATATAAGCTTGGAGATACTACCTGATAGGTAATAAATTCTTAATCTATACTGATTATAAATCACTCAAATATCTAAACAAACAGCCAACTCTCTCCACTTGACAAGCATGATGAATAGATTACCTTAACAACTATCACTTCAAAATAATTTATAAACCTAGAAAGCTTAATATTATAGCAAATATATTATCTCAACAATAATAGAAAATTAAAGCTATTATTGAAATTACAGATAATTGGATATAAAAAATTCAAGAAGGAGTCTAAATAGACAAAGAAGTATAAAAAATTATTAACAAACTCAATACTAACCTAAACACTACAAATAAATTCAAGATTCGAAATAATAACCTTTATTATAAAAATCAACTCTTCATATCTCCAAATCTTCATGTCAAGATTTTATAAGAACATCATAATATACCCTTAGCAGAACACTTCAGATTTGATAAAACTTATAAAACACTTATCAGAAACTTTTACTGGTTAAAAATGTTTACAAGTACTAAAAGCTTCATAGCTTCTTATGATACTTGTTAATGTAACAAAATACTTAGATAATCATCTGCTGAACTATTACAATCATTATCTATACCTGTTGAGAAATAGGAACAAATCAGTATAAATTTCATTGTCTAAATGTCAAAAACAATATCTGAAAAAGATGTAATAATCATCTTTATTGATTGACTCAGTAAATAAACACACTTTCATCAGGAAACTATTTCAGTTCATAGTCTATAACTAGCATCTGTGCTCATAGGCTGTTCACAGGCTGTTTGCAGGCTGTTCTAGCTAGTTTGTAGTTTGTGATATTGTTCTAGAGGTGTTCAAGGTTCGCAATATTGTTCTAGTGGAGTTCTAGAGTAGTTCACAGCTGTTCACTAATAATAGTTTCTAGTCTATGACTAGCATCCATGTCCATGGCTATTTTGTTCATAGCTCTTAGTAAAATAGTTTGCAGCTCTTAGTAAAATAGTTCGTAGATTAATTAACCATTTTTCTGATGAGATCATTGATATAGATTATTTAAAATATCTTTACTTAAACCAATGTTACTGAAATTCCAGAGAGAAGATGTTGATGTTAGCTATGAAAGTGGGTAAATGGAAAGCAGATGCATGCAGTGAAAAGGTGATGAGGATGGATGGCACAGTCGAGATTACATACATAGTTGGCAGTTCAACAATGATATGGATGCGTTTTTTAGGCAGCGACTCATTGAAGTAATCCCCAATGTCCCAGCATGGGTGTAACTTAGTGCCGTTCAGAGTACTCGCGATGTCAATAGAGGTGCTTTTACTCTTAAGAGCTGTTAACTTATCATTATCTACGTCGAGAGGGATGTTGACTTGCCATAGTATGAGTTTATTGGCTGCAGTTTGGGCAAACGTTAAAGGGTTCTCCCCCTTGATCACTTCTTTAAGTTTGCAAACCAGCATTTTTTATCGATGTTAACAGGAAATACAGTGGACGAGACAGAAGAGCATGACGTTGGCCATTGCTAAACGGAGCAAGAAAAAAGAGAGAAAGTTGGTTTAATCTACAAAGCCATAATCTGTGAATTAAAAATTGAAGGTGTAGAACTAGCATTGTCGTCAAAATCACGCACCTGAAATACCTTTAATGGAATTCCGAGTCGTTTTGTTTTTTAGAGTGGAATTAATTAATTAATTATGTGACTTTTAGAAAAAACTGTCATAAATACATTACGTCATTCAACAGTTTTCGGATATCGTGTTTTCTCCTCAGGCTTCAGAATGGACTCCTCGGAAAATACA
>RBNK01001611.1:0-14400 GCA_003990785.1 Endogone sp. FLAS-F59071 | reverse complement strand
GCTAATGAAGCCAATATGCATGTATTTATTAATGCTAAATTATGATTGGTCGATACAAACAAAGATCGTCTAAGCCACAATTGAGTGACGTATGATCGATCGTTGATGCATCGATCATTGATAGAAGAGATATAATAAGCTAATAATTACAACAATTTCAATACTATAAACTACTCTAGAACTCTGCTAGAACAATATTACAAACTATAAATACCTCTAAAACAATATTATAAACTATAAACTAGCTAGAACAGCCTGCAAACAGCTTACAAATAGCCTATGAGCACAGATGCTAGTTATAGACTATAAATTAAAAGTAGTTTCCTAATATATCTATCTTTTATAAATATACTAAAAAGTATGTTTGAGAATTTTTGGATAATTTGAAGAGCTATCTTGCAGCTAAAGAACTAGCTAGCACTTGATAGATTACTATTCTGGCTACCTAACTTAGAGGACCTATAAGAGAAATATATCATCTAACCTTAACAAATATAGTAGTCACCAAACTAAGAGGATTAATTACTACAGCAACTGTAGTAGTAGAAAATATAGCTATAGCTATATAATTAGCTATTGCTTATTGGAAAACCACCCAAAACTGATTAGAAGAGAAATATTTTATTAAACAGAAATGAAAATCAATTAAGGAGTAATTATTCAATATAAAGATATCAATTAACTAGTACCTAGAGGATTAGGTTACTACTATTGATTAGTATATATAGCTTTATAGAGAAACTAGCCTAGTTATATAGAAAATGGTATTTATAAATAGCTTACCTACAAACCTTCAATATTATATCAAGAGGTTAGGCCCTCAAAGGATAGAAAAAAAAGTCAGAATAGTACAAGCCTTTTAGAGTACTAAAGCAGAATACTTTGTATCTCTGTATAACAAGTTACTAGAAGACTTGTACAGAAAGTTTAATACTAGAATACCTATAGTTTAAATGATATTAGTATCTGCCAAACTATCTAAAGAGGATACTATTAAACTAATAGTTATAGCAAAAAAAGAAAAGATAACATATTAAGATAAAATAGAGAAGATTACTAAGATGTTTTCCAAAATGATAGTATATATTGCTGATCTTGAAGTCAAAGTAATCTACTAGAACAAACAGCTGAGAAGAACTTATATTGCTGAAGAACAAAACAAGACTGAGATGAATTATTTCTTTTGCAGAAGGTATAGTTACTTTGCTAAGGATTGCTGAACTAAAAGTTAGAAAAAAAACCAAGAAAAAGAAGAAGTTAAGAAGGCTAACTATACTAATATAATATAGAAAATTAAGAAAAAAGATAAAAAATTTAGTGAAGAATACTTAGAAGCCTACCCCATTGAAACAGTTAGCTGTACCACTACTAGAAAGACTCTCTACCTAAGGAGGAAACTGACTTAAGTATCTGAAGTTATTATTGAAAAACCTAAGTAACTAATACAAAGATAATAATCAAATGAAATTAATAGAATAAAGTCTTTAAGTAGATAATATAACTCAGCAAGATAGTTATCTCAACTACTAAAGATAAAGGAATGATAAATTAAAAGGAAAATAAGGAAATAAAATCTAAAAGAGTTAGAGAATTCAAATATAACCCTTAGTAAGATATTACTAGTCAGAAAGCTAATATTACTTTTAAGCAACTCCTTCAGATTACACTATTAACAAAGCAAAAGGTAAAAATATAGATTACTGAAACTAAGCTAACTATTCAATTTGAGAAAATTAATACTGCTAAAGAAGAGGAGGAGGAATAAATTTATATCATATCTACCTATATATAGTGCAATATTGGAGGATTAGTATACTTAGTCATTATTGATATAGAAGTAGGAGTTAGTATCATTACTAAGTATTTTCTAGACTATCTAGAATAAGATATTGATAAACTTACTACCTCTATCAGAAAAATAGTTAATTAATTTATAAACTATTTTACTAAGAGCTATAAACTATTTCACTAAGAGCTACAAACAAAATAGCTACAGATATAGATGCTAGTCATAGACTATAAACTATTATTAATAAACAGCTGCAAACTACTCTAGAACTCCACTAAAACAATATTATGAACTATGAACTAGCTAGAACAATCTGTGAATAGCCTGTAAACAGTCTATAAGTATAGATACTGTTGAAATTTGATCTTCAAATGTGTGTTTTAGAGTAAAAGAGCGCACTGGCTTATGAAGCCAATATGCGTGTATTTTTAATGCTAATTTATGATTGGTTGATACAAACAAAGATCGTCTAAGCCACAATTGAGTGATATATGATTGATTGTTGATGGGAGAGAGAGATATAATAATTTCAACACTCCCCCTGCTTGACATATCTCAATAAAAAATAAATAAAAAAATAAAAGAATAAAAAATAAAATGTTCAACTGTATATCACGAATGGCATCCATGAAATATATTTACTGCAAATAATTATATATAAAGTACTACTTGAGTGATAAGAATGACATGATAAAGAATATAAAAGATTTTAAAAAGTTAGTTATGTAAGCCCATTTTTGTAATCAACATTTCAAGTCTTGGTCGCACAAGTGGCTTGGTTAATACATTAGCGATCATTTCATCTGTTGCTATGTAAACGATATCTATTACCTTTGATTTAACTTTCTCTCAAATAAAGTGATGCTGAATGTCAATATACTTTGATTGAGTGTGATTAATTGGATTTTTGGCAAGGGCAATTGCTGATTGGTTGTCTTCAAATAAGGTTGTTACACGATTCAGCAAATATCCTAGCTCATCCAATAGAGTGCATAGCCAAATGGCTTCTTTCGTCGCATGTGCTAATGTTATATATTCTGCTTCAGTTGTTGATAGAGCAACGGTTAGTTGGCGTTTGCTTGATCAGCTAATGGCTTCTCCTGATAGGTTAAAAATATAGCCCGTGGTTGATTGTCATATATTAATGTCTCCTTCCCAGTTGGCATCACTGAAACTGATCAGTCTTAGATCCTAATCACGTCCAAGGTACAGCTTATAATTGGCTGTTCCTTTAATATATCTTAATAATCATTTGAGGACGTAGTGATGTTCTTGCATTGGATTGGCTGAAAATTGACTGATGATGCTGACAGCAACAGCTAGATCAGGTCTCGTCCCGATCATCAGGTACATTATGCTACTGATCATTTATCTGAATAGACTTTGGTCTGCAGATTTTCCCCCTTCAGCTTTGAGTTGAATGTATGGATCAAGAGATATACTGATTGGCTTGGTATCTGTCATATTAAACCTTGTAATGATTAGATTGGCGAAGTGGCTTTGATCAATTGTGATTGTGTGTGTTTTTCAATCACACATGACTCGAATACCCAGAAAATGTTTAATTTTGCCACAGTCCGTTATATCAAATGCATTGCTAAGTTCCGCCTTGAATTTGTTCATCATTTCCATTAAATCAGCCAGAATTAGTAGATTGTCGACATATATAGCAATAATTATCAGCGATTGATTATCTTGTCTTCTTCTTAGATAAATGCTGTGATCTGATTATAGTCTTGTAAAATTTGATTGGCTAAGGTAGTTATCAATCTTTTGATTCCATATATGAGGTGATTGCTTTAGTCTATACAATAATCGATTGAGCTTATATACAGCTCTCGGTGATAGCTCCAATTGGTCAATTCCTTCAGGTACTATCATATAGATCTCTTCATCAAGATTGCCATTCAGGAATGCAGTTTTTATATCTATTTGGTGAATTTCTAAGTTTAGAGTTGTACCAATCGATAAAAGTGCCCTGATCAATATAAATTTCACCACGGGAGCAAATATTTCATCATAATCAATTCCTTGCTATTGTGAATATCCCTTGGCCACTAATCTTGCCTTGTACCTGACAACTGATCCATTAGTGTTGAGCTTCTTTTTAAATACCCATCTGCATCCAATTGGTTTGCATCCCGCAGGCACCTTAGGTACAATCATCTACATGTCATTATTCTTAAGTAATTTAAGCTCTTGATTGATCGCTTCCTCCCAAAGCTTTGCATCAGGCAGAGAAATTGCCTCCTTGTAGGTCATTGGGTCATCAGTCGATTTAATTAAATTAGCTTCTGGCATGTAATCTTGCTAAATCTGTAGAGCTTCAGTATCTATCAATTGTTCGATTGGCTCCCAGGTATTGTCGTCATCATCATAGCCTAGCTATTTAACTAGATATTGCCTTTTTTCATCAATCTTGCATTCTCCGATAATTGCTTCGATGACATATTCTTGATCTTCTAGATTGACGATTGTTGGGGATTTTAATATAACAGATTCATCAAATATGACATCGTGGCTGATCTCTATCTTCCTATTGGTTGGATCCCAGAGCCTATATGCTTTCTTTTCATCATGATAGCCAATCATTTTAAGCTTTTTGGATCAGGGCGCCAGTTTCGACCTTTTTCCTTTGCAAATATGTATATATGCATCAGCTCATATGACACGCAAGTTACTGATATCAGGCTTGTGACCATGCCATAATTCAAATGGTGAAGCACTCTCCTTATTGGCTCGCATTGGCAATCAGTTGCATAAATATGTAGTACTTGTAGCAAGTTCGGCCCAAAGTTTGTCAGGTATGTTAGCAGTGATTTTAACAGCTCGGATTAACTCCATCAATGTCTGGTTATATCGTTTGGTTACACCATTTTGTTATGGCGTGTCTAGCATCGTCATTTCATAATGAATTCCATTTTTGATTAAAAATTCGCACATCTCAGTGTTTATATACTCTCCTCCTCCATCTGACAAAAGAATCTTCAGTTTTCAGCCCGATTGCATTTTGGCAAATACCTTGAATGTCCGGAATCAATCAAATGTATCACTTTTGTTGTCAATAAAATATATTGTGATGTAGTGAGTGGCGTCATCAATGAATGTTAATATATATTTCACTCCATTGACTGATGGTATGGGCATCGGCTTGCACAGATCTGAGTGCACCCTTCCAATAGGCTCTATCGATCGATTTTTCGTGTGTCTGAATAGTTTGTGGTGCGACTTCATATGTTCATACCCAGTGCATATTTCGATTTGTCCGGTTGACAGCCGCACATCTCTGAGCCCTGTGATAAATTTGTTGATTGATTACAGAGTATTTCGGCCCGGATGGCCCAGTCGGTGATACCATAATGTATAGTTATCAATCTTGGAATTGGCGATGTTAGAATTGGTGATGTTTGCTTCTAGCTCTGGTGATGTTGATAAATGAAATAGGTCACCATCGGCTTGTCCAATTTTGATTTCTTTGTGATCAGCACTGATTTTAATTACTGATCTGTTGCTCTTGAAGGTTATGTCATTTCCATCATATGTCAACACCCGCACAGATATTAAATTTCTGGTGATCTTCGGTACATATAAGACGTCCTGTAATTTCAGCTCGTCGTTTAGCTCAATTGTCTTAACGTGCGTTGCGTGGAGTTTTTCGTTCCCTACATACATGACCAAGCTATCATGCTCAGCCACCGTCTCGAAAATCTCTAATTGGTTGAACATATGTTACGTGGTACCTGAATCGATAATAGTGCCAATTGCCAGATTTGCTTCGGCTCTTGGTTTAGCCTTTTCTTTTTCTGTTTTTACCCAATTATTGAATTTGTTGTATTGAAATATTCCGTGTTCTCCCTCACAGACGTAATATTTCTGAGGGTGTCCCTGAAAATTCCTATCTCAATTGGCTCCGCAATCGCTGCCTTGGTCATTATGATGACCTCCTCGATTGTTTCCATTATCATTGTTATAGCCTCAGCCTCATCCGGCATTTCTGCCTCAATTGTTGCGACTGCCACCTCGGTAGCTACCTCGGTCGCTGCCTCAGTAGCTGCCTCGGTCGCCACCTTGATAGCTGCCTTGGTCTGTCACGTGGGCTTCGTCGTGCCTTTGTTTACTATCTGGGTCGAACCTGATATATATGAGTTGTAAAGCCTCCAGCGTTATCGGCATATTCTCCTGTGCAAGTATGAATTCCTGGTACCTGGAGCTTAGACCCTAGAGATATTGTGGTATAGCTTCTATATTGGTCATATCTTCGATTTGTGCCATAATTCGATTGAATGTGTTATTATAATCTTCGATCGATCCTTTTTGCTTCATCATCGCAAGCTTATCACACATTTATAATAATTGTTCCATTGGTGCATATTTTTGTATCATAGCCTCTTTAAGCTCATTCTATGAATCAAATTCTCCTGATGTGTTCACGTGCCTCCATAGCCACATTCTAGCGTTGCCTGTAATTTTACTGATCGCTGCGTTGACTTCTTCCTTTTGTACTGATAGATTGGCGCTAGTGATAAATTGCTCTATAGCATCAAAGTAATCGAACAATCTGGGTGCGCCTCCTGATCTATTGAATTTGTTGATTGATCTCAGGTACTCCTTCGCCAGATCATTAAGCTTTGTTGATGTTGTTAGTGATGGTGATGGTGATTGTCTTTGTGGCATGTTGCCTTCTATACTATAGCTGTATTCTAATTGGTTGGCACACTAGGTGATGCGTTTGTTTTGTTGATTTTTGCCATCAATTCACCCATTAGGGTTACCAGCATGTCTAATTTATCTTCCTGATTTCTAATCGTTGTAGCCATCTGTTCCTGTCAATTGAGGCTAAATCCAATATTGCTCTGATAGTTGCCATCCAATCCTTCGTCGTCATCATTAGGGGGTTGATATCTGTTGTCTGTTTTTGATTTAGACCGCAATCTTGTTGATCTTGTTACTGATGATAATAATGTATATAGATTGTCCATTTCGTTGTATCGCATCGTTGAATGCTATGTCGTTATATATTGTTTATCATGTTGTTTTATTACAGCATCATTTGTCATGTTGTTTATCATATTGTTTGATACGTTATTTACAATGTTAAATAAACACTTACTGTAATTGCAGTTGTAATTGCATAGATGCTATAATTGCGTAGATCTCAGGTTGTCAAGCTGCAATTTGAGCGGCTCAGGGCTCATAACCTGTTGAAATTTGATCTTCAAATATGTGTTTTGGAGTAAAAGAGCACACTAGCTTATGAAGCCAATATGTGTGTATTTATTAATGCTAATTTATGATTGGTCAATACAAACAAAGATTATTTAAGCCACAATTGAGTGACGTACGATCAATCATTGATGGGAGAGAGAGATATAATAAGCTAATAATTTCAACAGATACTAGTCATAGACTACAAACTAAAAATAGTTTCCTAATATCTACTATAGTTGTCATAAGTAGAAAAAGCAATATACCCCTAGAAGTACTTTAAAGAGTACTAGTCTAGTTTGGAACAGAAATTATATCTGTTAGAATAATTATTGCTAATATACAACCCTATAATGCTGTCTTAGGCAACAGTTGGTTGAAGAAACTCAAAGCCAAAATTGATCTAGATATACAGAGATTAATCTTTATCAACTATAAAAGGAAGTTTAGTGTGTTTGTAAGGGGGTTTCTTCTAAACTGCCTGTGAGGAAGTGTTTGATGATACTAATCCGCATTGGACTTAGGAATCTCCGAGTGCATCGTAAGGTTTCTAAGGTATTGAAAGTACTTTGTTTCTTTATATGAATATTAATTAGGATTTCAGACTTATAATCTTTAGCACTCTTGATGTGTGTAGAAGGGGGGTGAGATCTTTAGCTCTCAAAGGGATCTTGAGTATACACTGCTATTAAACTGAAGTTTATTGAATAAAGAATTTGAGAGATATTTATATAAAATTCTCGAAGTGCTATATGGGTAGCTGCCCAGGTTACTACTCAGAATATGATTGGTTATACTATATTTAATTTATAAGTTCCATTCATTATTAAATAAGATATCAACAATATTGATAGTATCAACAGTATTAATAATTTCGGCAGTGTGGATGGTATCCATAGTATTGATAATTTTGGCAGTGTAGATGGTATCTACAGTGTTGATAATTTCGGCAGTGTAGATGGTATCTACAGTGTTGATAATTTCGGCAGTGTGGATTTCTTCTTCTGTGTCCGATCCAGATATGGAAGTATCAGTTTCTTCGATGTGGTTGTTGTCTACTAGGTAATTTCCAAGGAGATAAAGTAATAATGTTTCTTCTTCTATGTTTCGTAAGTTTTCCTATTAATATGGGCTTAGATTGCCAAGGTGTTTCAATGTGGATGGCTAATGTTGGAATATATTGAAGGTCTTTTTAGCTATGCGTCTCTCCCAAGGGTTTAATCCTAGGTATTCAGCAGATTCCCGTTCTGTCAGTTCTTGATGGTTCTCTTGCCTTAGTTATAAGGCATATTCTATTTGATAGTAGCTTCTAAATTGTCCAGCAATATTGTTGAATTGGTGAATGCTGATATTCCTTTTTGCGAATTCCACTATGTCGATAGTATCCTCTTAGGTTACTCTAGTGTATAGTTGTGGTAGTTCATTATGTCAATTGATAATTGCATTTTCAACTATATTCTTGATCTGTTTATAGTTTGGTCTTAGTGGGGTTGATCGTCTGGCAGTATTTCTTTGCTGTGGTTGAGTCAGATAAGGCTCTTGAGTCCTCTGGTTTTGGCGGCTGATGGCAGGCATGGTTGTTTGTTATGTTTCTGCAAGTGTTTGTTACTGCTTTTTATATATATCACTTTTATAGTGTTTCTAGATATTTAGAAAGAAGTAGTATTGAAACTTATCTAAAAACTAGAACATAAAAGCGATACAAATAAAGAAATAACTCCTAGATAGGTATATATTAACATAGTAGAAGAAGAAGAAGCTAATGTAGTAATCTATAGTAAATACCACTATCTGATGTCCTTAGAGAAAAACTAGTTGATTGAATATAATATAAAAAATATAAAATATGCATTTTGTAAGCAATATATCTATTATGTTGAAATAATATGTACATGCAGTGATACAAAGTTGATAATCTACTAGAACATCTTGGAGATATACTTACTACATCAGAAAAATAGTTAATTAATCTATAAACTATTTTACTAAGAGATGTAAACTATTTTACTAAAAGCTATAAACAAAATAGCTACAAATATAGATGCTAGTTATAGACTATAAACTATTATTGGCAAATAGCCATAAATAGCTATGAACTACTCTAAAACTCTACTAGAATAATATTGCGAACCACAAACTAGCTAGAACAGTCTGCAAATAGCCTACAAACTGCCTGTAAGCACAGATGCTAGTTATAGACTATAAACTAAAAATAGTTTTCTAATATACCTAAAAAAAAATTAAAAAACCAAGATTATCACTCTGCTATAGAATCTTACTCTCAATGAATCAGAGACTGTATAATAGAGGAAACCCTCATCTATTTGTAGATAATACTAGAGAAGTTTAGAATTGCTTCTAGATGAATATTAGAAATATTAGTAAAGTGTTGAAGTTTTGATCTTCAAATGTGTGTTTTTTTAGGGTAAAGAGTGTACTGGCTCATGAAGCCAAATATGCGTATATTTATTAATGCTAATATATGATTGATCAATACAAACAAAGATCGTCTAAGCCACAACTGAGTAATATACAATCGATCATTGATAGGAGAGAGAGATATAATAAGCTAATAATTTCAACACTCCCCCTGCTTGACATATCTTGATAAAAAATAAAAAATAAAAAATAAAATGTTGAACTGTATATCACGAATGGCATCCATGAAGTACATTTACTGCAAATAACTATATGTAAAATACTACTTGAGTGATAAGAATGATATGATAAAGAAAATAAAAGTTTTTTTTTGAAAGAGAAAACAGTTAGTTATGTAAGCCCATTTTTGTGATCAATATTTCAAGTCTGGGTCACGCAAGTGGCTTGGTTAATGCATTAGTGATCATTTTATCTATTGCCATGTAAATGATATCTATCACCTTTAATTCAACTTTCTCTTGAATAAAGTTATGCTGAATGTCAATATGCTTTGATCAAGCATGATTAATTGGGTTTTTGGCGAGGGCAATTGCTGATTGGTTGTCTTCAAATAAGGTTGTCATATAATTCTATAAATATCCTAGCTCATCCAATAGGGTGCATAGCCAAATGGCTTCTTTTGTTGCATGTGCTAAATTCATATATTCTGCTTCAGTTGTTGATAGGGCAATGGTTGGTTAGCACTTGCTTGACTAGCTGATGGCTCCCTCTGATAGGTTGAAAATATACCCCATAGTTAATTGTCGTGTATTAATGTCTTCTCTCCAGTTGGCATCACTGAAACCAATCAGCTTTAGATACTGATCGCATCCAAGGCACAGCTTATAATTGGCTGTTCCTTTAATATATCTTAATAATCGTTTGAGGGCATGGTGATGTTCTTGCATTGGATTGGCCGAAAATTGACTGATGATGCTAACAGCAGCAGCTAGATCAGATCTTATCTCGATCATCAGGTACATTATACTACCAATCATTTGTCTGAATAGATTTTGGTCTGCGGATTTTTCCCCTTCAGCTTTAAGTTAAATGGATAGATCAAGGGGTATACTGATTAGCTTGGCATCCATCATGTTAAACCTTATAATGATTTGATTGGCAAAGTGACTTTGATCAATTGTGATTGTATGTGTTTTTCGATTGCACATGACTCGAATACCTAGAAAATGTTTAATTTCACCACAATCCATCATGTCAAATGCATTGCTAAGCTCTGCCTTGAATTTGTTCATCATTTCTATAGAATCAGTTAGAATTAGTAAATCATTGACATATATAGCAATAATTATCAGCGATTGATTATCTTATCTTCTTCTTAGATAAATGCTGTGATCTGATTATAGTCTTGTAAAATTTGATTGGCTGAGATAGTTGTTAATCTTTTGATTCCATATACAAGGTGATTACTTTAGTCTATACAATGATCAATTGAGCTTACACACAGCCCTCAGTGATAGCTCCGATTGGTCAATTCCTTCAGGTACCATCATATAGATCTCCTTATCAAGATCGCTATTCAGGAATGCAGTTTTTACATCTATTTGGTGAATTTCTAAGTTTAGAACTGCACCGATTGATAAAAGTACCCTGATCGATATGAATTTCACCACAGGAGCAAATGTTTCATTGTAATCAATTCCTTGCTATTGTGAATATCCCTTGGCAACTAATCTCGCCTTGTATCTGGTAACCAATTCATCAGTGTTGAGCTTCTTTTTAAATACCTATATATCCAATCGGCTTGCATCCCATAGGCATCTCAGATACAATCATCTACATGTCATTATTCTTAAATGATTTAAGCTCTTGATTGATCACTTCCTGCCAAAGCTTTACATCAGGCAGGGAAATTGCTTCCTTGTAGGTCATTGGGTCATCGGTCAATTCAATTAAATTAGCTTCTGGCATGCGATCTTGCCAAATTTGTAGGGCTTCAGTATCTATCAATTGTTTGATTGGCTCCCAGGTGTTGTCATCATCATTGTCATAGCCTAGCCATTTTACCAGATATTGCCTTTTTTCATCAATCTTGCATTCTCCAATAATTGCTTCAATGACATATTCTTGATCTACTGGGTTGACAATTGTTTGGGATTTTAATATAATAGATTCATCAAATGTGACATCGCAGCTGATCTCTATCTTCCTATTGGTTAGATCCCAGAGTCTGTATGCCTTCTTTTTGTTGTAATTATTAGCTTATTATATCTCTCTCCTATCAATGATTGATGCATCAATGATCAATGCTATGTCACTCGATCGTGGCTTAGACGATCTTTGTTTTGTATCGACCAATCATAAATTAGCATTAATAAATACACACATATTGGCTTCATTAGCTAGTGCGCTCTTTACTCCAAACACACATTCGAAGATCAAACTTCAACAGGTTATGAGCCCCAAGCCGCTCGAATTGCAGCTCGACAACCTGAGATCTACGCAATCATCTATGCAATCATAGCAGTTACAACTGCGATCACTGTAAGTGTTTATTTAACATTGTAAACAACACGTCAAACAAAGCGATAAACAACGTGACAAACGACACCGCGATAAAGCAACGTGATAAACAACACGTAATGACATAGCATTCAATGACGCGACACGATGAAAATAGACAATCTATACGCATCATCATCATCAGCAACAAGATTGACAAGATTGCGGTCTAAATTAAAAACAGATAGATATCAAACCCTTGATGACGATGAAGGATTGGATAGAAACCATCAGAGCAATATCGCATTTAGCCTCGATCGACAGGAACAGATGGCTACAACGATCAGAAATCAGGAAGATAAATTAGACATGCTTGCAACCCTAATGGAAGAATTGATAGCAAAAATCGACAAAACAATCACATCACCTAGCGCGCCAACCAATCAGAACGCCGCTATAGAAGGCAACACGCCACAAAGATAATTACCATCACCATCACCAACAACATCAACAAAGCTTAACGATCTGGCGAAGGAGTACCTAAGATTGATCAACAAATTCAATGGATCAGGTGGCGCACCCAGATTGTTTGATTACTTTGATACTGTAGAGCAATTTATCACCAGCGCCAATCTATCAGTACAAAAGGAGGAAGTCAACGCAGCGATTAGTAAAATTACAGGTAATGCTAGAATGTGGTTACGGAGGCATGTGAACATATCGAGAGAATTTGATTCGTGGGATGAGCTTAAAGAGGCTATGACACAAAAATACGCACCAATGGAACAATTGTTACGAATGCGCAATAAGCTTGTGATGATGAAGCAAAAAGGATCGATCGAAGATTATAATGACGCATTCAACCGAATTATGACGCAAATCGAAGATATGACTGACACAGAAGCTATACCGCAATATCTCCGGGGTCTAAGCCCCAGGTACCAGGAATTAATACTTGCGTGGGAGAATATGCCGACAATGCTGGAGGCTTTATAACTTGCATGCATCAGGTTCGACCCGGATAATAAACAAAGGCACGACGAAGCCCATGCGACAGACCGAGGCGGCTACCAAGGCGGCGACCGAGGCAGATACCGAGGCAGTGACCGAGGCGGCTACCGAGGCGGCGGTCGCGACAATCGAGGCAGAAGTGCCGGATGAAGCCGAGGCTATAACAACAATAACGGAAACAATCGAGGAGGTCATAATGACAGAGGTGACTGAGGTGGCGATCACGGAGCCAATCGAGGCGGGAATTTTCGGGGACACCCTCGGAAATGTTACGTCTGTGAGGGAGAACACGGAATATTTCAATGCAACAAATTCAACGATTGGGTAAAAACAGAAAAAGAAAAGGCTAAACCGAGAGCCGAAGCAAATCTGGTGATTGGCACTATCATCGATTCGGGCACCACGCAACATATATTCAACCAATTGGAGCTTTTCAAGACGGTGGCTAAGCACGATGGCTTGGTTACGTGTGCAGGGAATGAGAAGTTACGCGCGACGCACGTTGGGACAATTGAGCTCAACGACGAGCTGAAATTATAAGACGTCTTATATATACCAGAGATCGCTAGAAATTTAATATCTGTGTGGGCATTGATACGTGATGGAAATGACATAACCTTCAAGAGCGACGGATCAGTAATTAAAATCAGTGTGGATTATGAAGAAATTAAAATTGGACAAGCTGATGGCGACCTATTTCATTTATCGACATCAGAGCTAGAGCTAGAAGCAAATATTGCCGATTTCAAGATTGCAAACATCACCGATTCCAAGATTAATGACTATATATTATGGCATCACCGACTAGGCCATCTGGGCCGAAATACTTTACAATCAATTAACAAATTTGTCACAGGGCTCGGAGATGTGCGGCTGTCAACCGGACAAATCAAAATATGCGCCGGATGCGAATACGTGAAGTCGCACTGCAAGCTGTTCAGATATGTGAAAAATCGATTGATAGAGCCTATCGGAAGGGTGTACACAGATCTGTGTGGGCCAATGCCCACGCCATCAGTCAATGGAGTAAAATATATATTAACTTTCATCGATGACGCCACTCGCTACGTCACAACATATTTTATTGACAACAAAAGTGATACATTTGATTGATTCCGGACATTCAAGGCATTCACTGAGACGCAATCGGGCTGAAAACTCAAGATTCTCCAATCAGATGGAGGAGGAGAGTATGTAAACACCGAGATGCATGAATTTTTAATCAAACACGGAATTCATCACGAAATGACGACACCGAACACGCCGCAACAAAACGGTGTAGCAGAACGATATAACCGGACATTGATGGAGTCAATCCGGGCAGTTAAAATTACTGCCGGCATACCTGATGAACTTTGGGCGGAACTTGCCGCAAGTGCTACATATTTATGCAACCGATTGCCAATGCGAGCCAATAAGGAGAGTGCTTCACCATTTGAATTATGGCACGGTCACAAGCCTGATATCAGTAACTTACGCGTCATATGGGCTGATGCGTATATGCATATTCGTAAGGG
>RBNK01001610.1:0-14404 GCA_003990785.1 Endogone sp. FLAS-F59071 | reverse complement strand
TTAACAAATGTCAGCTTTCTAGATAGACATTTTGGATAAATCTACTTGAGGAGCCCACTGACTCTTCAAGGCCTAAGGACAGAAGAAGTTATCAATCCAAACTATAAAGGCAAACTCAAGCTTATCCTTAGCAACTGTAATTTAAGAGAAATAATCTGTGCCTACAAGAGAGACTCTATTATCTAAATGTTAATATATAAGGTTTATACAATAGATATATATATAATTGTAGTAAGAAAGGAGATTACTAAGAAGAAATATAGATAACAAAAGACTAACCAATATAGTTATAAAATTGGTAAGAACATGACTAGCAAATAACAGAATGCAATTCAGAAACTTATATATAAGTTCAAAGATGTCCTAACAACAAGCTTCAAGGAGATTCAAGTAAGTGTGTTGAAATTATTAGCTTATTATATCTCTCCCATCAATGATCGATCGTTACATCACTCAATCGTGGCTTAGACGATCTTTGTTTTGTATCAACCAATCATAATTTAGCATTAATAAATACACACATATTGGCTTCATAAGCCAGTATGCTCTTTACTTCAAACACATTCGAAGATCAAATTTCAATAGATTATGAGCCCCAAGCTGCTCGAATTGCAGCTTGACAACCTGAGATCTACGCAATCATAGTATCTATGCAATTATAACTGCGATTACTGTAAGTGTTTATTTAACATTGTAAACAATGCGTCAAACAATGTGATAAACAATGCAACAAACGACACCACGATAAAGCAACGCAATAAACAACACATAATGACATAGCATTCAATGACAACAAAATGGACAATCTATACACATCATCGTCGTCAGCAACAAGATCGACAAGATTGCGGTCTAAATCAAAAACAGATAACAGATATCAAACTCTTGATAATGATGAAGGATTGGATAGCAACCATCAGAGCAATATTACATTTAGCCTCGATCGACAGGAACAGATGGCTACAATGATCAGAAATCAGGAAGATAAATTAGACATGCTGGCAACCCTAATGGGCGAATTGATAGCAAAAATTGATAAAACAAATACATCACCTAGTGCGCCAACCAATCAGAACACAGCTACAGAAGATAACACGCCATGACTATCACCATCACCAACAACATCAACAAAGCTTAATGATCTGGCGAAGGAGTACCTGAGATTGATCAACAAATTCAATGGATCAGGTGGCACACCCAGATTGTTCAATTACTTTGATGCCGTAGAGCAATTTATTACTAGTGCCAATCTATCAGTATAAAAGGAGGAAGTCAACGCAGTGATTAGTAAAATTACAGGCAATGCTAGAATATGGCTATGTGTTGAAATTATTAGCTTATTATATCTCTCCCATTAACGATTGATCGTTACGTCACTCAATCATGGCTTAGACAATCTTTGTTTTGTATCAACCAATCATAATTTAGCATTAATAAATACACACATATTGGCTTCATAAGCTAGTGTGCTCTTTACTCCAAAACACACATTCGAAGATTAAATTTCAACAGGTTATGAGCCCCGAGCCGCTCGAATTGCAGCTCGACAACTTGAGATCTACGCAATTATAACTGCGATTACTGTAAGTGTTTATTTAACATTGTAAACAATGCATCAGACAATATGATAAACAATGCGACAAACAACACCGCAATAAAGCAATGCGATAAATAACACATAACGACATAGCATTCAATGACAATGAAATGGACAATCTATACATATCATCATCATTAGCAACAAGATCGACAAGATTATGATCTAAATCAAAAACAGACAACAGATACCAAACCCTTGACGATAACGAAGGATTGGATAGCAACTATCAGAGCAATATCACATTTAGCCTCGATCGACAGGAACAGATGGCTATAACGATCAGAAATCAGGAAGATAAATTAGACATGCTGACAACCCTAATAGGCAAATTAATGGCAAAAATCGATAAAACAAATACATCACCTAGCATGCCAACCAATCAGAATGTAGCTACAGAAGGCAATATGCCACAATCACCATCACCATCACCAACAACATCAACAAAGCTTAACGATCTGGTGAAGGAGTACCTGAGATCAATCAACAAATTCGATGGATCAGGTGGCGCACCCAGATTGTTTGATTACTTTGATGCCATAGAGCAATTTATCACCAGCGCCAATCTATCAGTACAAAAGGAGGAAGTCAACACAGTGATCAGTAAAATTACAGGCAATGCTAGAATGTGGTTATGGAGGCACATGAACACATCGGGAGAATTTGATTTATGGAATGAGCTTAAAGAGGCTATGACACAAAAATACGCACCAATGGAACAATTGTTATGAATGTGTGATAAGCTTGTGATGATGAAACAAAAGGGATCGATCGAAGATTATAATGATGTGTTCAACTGAATTATAGCGCAAATCGAAGATATGACCGACATAGAAGCTATACCACAATATCTCTGGGGTCTAAGCCCCAGGTACTGAGAATTAATACTTGCACGGGAGAATATGCCAACAACACTGGAGGCTTTATAACTCGCATGCATCAGGTTCAACCCGGATAACAAGCAGAGGCGCGACGAAGCCCATATAACAGACCGAGGCGGCTACCAAGGTGGTGACTGAGATGGCTACCGAGGCAGCGACCGAGGTGGCTACCGAGGTGGCGACCGAGGTGGCTACCGAGGCAGCGACCGAGGCGGCTACCGAGGTGGCGGTCACAACAACTGAGGCGGAAGCACTGGATGAAGCCGAGGCTATAACAACGATAACGGAAACAATCGAGGAGGTTATAATGACAGAGGCGACTGAGGTGGCGATTGCAGAGCCAATCGAGGCGGGAATTTTCGGGAACACCCTCAGAAATGTTATATCTGTGAGGGAGAACACAGAATATTTCAATGCAACAAATTCAATGATTGGGTAAAAACAGAAAAAGAAAAAGAGAAGACTAAACTAAGAGCTGAAGCAAATCTAGCGATTGGCGCCATCATCGATTTGGGCGCCACGCAATATATATTCAACTAATTGGAGCTTTTCGAGACGGTGGCTGAGCACGACGGCTTGGTCACGTGTGCAGGGAACAAGAAATTATACATGACGTACGTTGGAACAATTAAGCTCAACAATGAGCTGAAATTACAGGATGTCTTATATGTACTAGAGATCACTAGAAATTTAATATCTGTGTGGGCATTGATATGTGACGGAAATGACATAACCTTCAAGAGCGACGGATCAGTAATTAAAATCGGCATGGATCATGAAGAAGTCAAAATCGGACAAGCCGATGGTGACCTATTTCATTTATCGATATCACCAGAGCTAGAGCTAGAAGCAAACATTGCCGATTCCAAGATCAATGACTATACATTATAGCATCACAAGCTGGGCCATCCGGGCTGAAATACTCTGCAATCAATCAACAAATTTATCACAGGGCTTGGAGATGTATAGCCGTCGACTGGACAAATCGAAATATGTGCCAGGTGTGAACACGCAAAGTCACACCGCAAGCCATTTGAACATGCAAAAAATCGATCGATGGAGCCTATCAGAAGGGTGCACACAGATCTGTATGGGCCAATGCCCACGCCATCAGTCAGTGGAGCAAAATATATATTAATATTCATCGATGATACCACTCGCTACATCATAACATATTTTACTGACAATAAAAGTGATACATTTGATTGATTCCAGACATTCAAGGTATTTGCCAAGACACAATCGGGCCGAAAACTCAAAATTCTCTGATCAGATAGAGGAGGAGAGTATGTAAATACCAAGATGCGCGAATTTTTAATCAAAAACAGAATTTATCACGAAATGACGACGCCGAACATGCTGCAACAAAACAGTATAGCCGAACGATATAACCGGACATTGATGGAGTCAATCTGGGTAGTTAAAATTACTGCCGGCATACCTGATGAACTTTGGGCAGAACTTGCCGCAAGTGCTACATATTTACGCAACCGATTGCCAATGCGAGCCAATAAGGAGAGTGCTTCACCATTTGAATTATGGCATGGTTACAAGCCTGATATCAGTAACTTGCGTGTTATATGGGCTGACACGTATATGCAGATTCGCAAAGGAAAAAGGTCAAAACTGGCACCCCAATCCAAAAAGCTTAAAATGATTGAATATCATGATGAAAAGAAGGCATACAAGCTCTGAGATCCAACCAATAGGAGGATAGAGATCAGCTGCGACATCACATTCGATGAATCTATTATATTAAAATCCTCAACAATCGTCAACCCAGAAGATCAAGAATACATCATTGAAGTGATCATCGGAAAATACAAGATTAATGAAAAAAGGGAATATCTGGTTAAATGGCTAGGCTATGATGATGATGACAACACCTGGGAGCTAATCAAACAATTGATCGACACTGAAGCTCTACAAATTTGGTAAGATCACATGTCAGAAGCTAATTTAATTGAATCGACCGATGACCCAATGACCTACAAGGAGGCAATTTCTCTGCCTGACACAAAGCTTTGGGAGGAAGCAATCAATCAAGAGCTTAAATCACTTAAGAATAATAACACGTGGACAATTGTACCTGAGGTGCCTGCGGGACGCAAGCCAATTAGATACAGATGGGTATTTAAAAAGAAACTCAACACTGATAGATCGGTTGCTAGGTACAAAGCGAGATTAGTGGCCAAGGGATATTCACAATAGCAAGGAATTGATTACGATGAAACATTTGCTCCTGTAGTGAAATTCACGTCAATCAGGGTACTTTTATCGATCGGAGCAACCTTAAACTTAGAAATTCACCAGATGGATGTAAAAACTACGTTCCTGAATGGCGATCTTAATGAAGAGATCTACATGATGGTACCTGAAGGAATCGACCAATCGGAGCTGTCACCGAGAGCTATGTGTAAGCTCAATTGATCACTGTATAGACTAAAGCAATCACCTCGTATATGGAATCAGAAAATCGACAACTACCTCAGCCAATCAAATTTCACAAGACTACAATCAGATTACAGCATTTATCTAAGAAGAAGACAAAATAATCAATTGCTGATAATTATTGCCATATATGTCGATGATCTACTAATTCTGGCTGATTCAATGGAAACAATGAACAAATTCAAGACAGAACTTAGCAACGCATTCGATATGACGGACTGTGGCAAAATTAAACATTTTTTGGGTATTCAAGTCATGCATGATCGAAAAATACACACGATCACAATTGATCAAAGTTACTTCGCTAATCAAATCATTACAAGGTTTAACATGATGGACGCCAAGCCAATCAGTACACCCCTTGATCCATCCATCCAACTCAAAGCTGAAGGGGGAAAATCCACAGACCAAAGTCTATTCAGACAAATGATTGGTAGCATAATGTACCTGATGATCGGGACGAGACCTGATCTAGCTGCTGCTGTCAGCATCATCAGTCAATTTTCGGCCAATCCAATACAAGAACATCACCACGCTCTCAAAAGATTATTAAGATATATTAAAGGAACAGCCAATTATAAGCTGTACCTTGGATGCGATCAGGATCTAAAACTGATCAGTTTCAGTGATGCCAACTGGAGAGGAGACATTAACACACAACGATCAACTACAGGCTATATTTTCAACCTATCAGGAGGAGCCATCAGCTGGTCAAGCAAACGCCAAGCAACCGTTGCCCTATCAACAACTGAGGCAGAATATATGGCATTAGCACATGCGACGAAAGAAGCCATTTGGCTACATACCCTATTAGATGAGCTAGGATATTTGCTGAATTGTGCAACAACCTTATTTAAAGACAACCAATCAGCAATCGCCCTTGCCAAAAATCCAATTAATCATGCTCGATCAAAGCATATCGATATTCAGCATCACTTTATTCGAGAGAAAGTTGAATCAAAGGTGATAGATATCGTTTACATGGCGACAGATGAAATGATCACTGATGCATTAACCAAGCCACTTGTGCAACCAAGACTTGAAACATTGATCACAAAAATGGGCTTATATAACTAACCTTTTTTTATTCTAAAACTTTTATGTTCTTTATTATGTCATTCTTATCACTTAAGTAGTATTTTATATATAATTATTTACAGTAAATGTACTTCATGGATGCCATTCGTAACATACAGTTGAACATTTTATTTTTATTCTTTTATTTTTATTTTTATTTATTTATTTTTATTGAGATATATTAAGCAGGGGGAGTGTTGAAATTATTAGCTTATTATATCTCTCCTATCAACAATCAATTGTTACATCACTCAATTGTGGCTTAGACGATCTTTGTTTTGTATCAACCAATCATAATTTAGTATTAATAAATATATGCATATTGGCTTCATAAGCCAGTGCGCTCTTTACTCTAAAACACACATTCGAAGATCAAATTTCAATAGCTATAGAGGCACGTGAACACATTGGGAGAATTTGATTCGTGGAATGAGCTTAAAGAGGCTATGATGCAAAAATACGCACCAATGGAACAATTGTTATGAATGCGCAATAAGCTTGCGATAATGAAGCAAAAGAGATTGATTGAAGATTATAATGACGTATTCAACTAGATTATAGCACAAATCGAAGATATGACTGACACAGAAGCTATACCGCAATATCTCCGGAGTCTAAGCCCCAGGTACCAGGAATTAATACTTACATGGGAGAATATGCCGACAATGCTGGAGGCTTTACAACTCGCATGCATCAGGTTCAACCCGGATAATAAACAAAGGCGCGACGAAGCCCACGTGATAGACTGAGGCAGCTACCGAGGCGGCGACCGAGGCAGATACTGAGGCGGCGACCGAGGCGGCTACCGAGGCAGCAGTCGCGACAATCGAGGCGGAAGCACCAGACAAAGCCGAGGCTATAACAATGATAACGGAAACAATCGAGGAATTCATAATGACAGAGGTGACTGAGGCGGTGATCGTGGAGCCAATCGAGGCGGGAATTTTCGGGGATACCCTTGGAAATATTACATCTGTGAGGGAGAACACGGAATATTTCAATGCAACAAATTCAATGATTGGGTAAAAACAGAAAAAGAAAAAGAAAAGACTAAACTGAAAGCCGAAGCAAATCTGGCAATTGGCGCTATCATCAATTCGGGCACCACGCAACATATGTTCAACTAATTGGAGATTTTCGAGACGGTGGCTGAGCACGATGGCTTGGTCATGTGTGTAGGGAATAAGAAATTACGCATGACGCACGTTGGGACAATTGAGCTCGACGACGAGCTGAAATTATAGGATGTCTTATATGTACCGGAGATTACCAGAAATTTAATATCTGTGTGGGCGTTGACATATGACAGAAATGACATAACCTTCAAGAGTGATGGATCAGTAATTAAAATCAGTGCGGATCACAAGGAAATTAAAATTGGACAAGCCAATGGCGACCTATTTCATTTATTGACATTACCAGAGCTAGAGCTAGAAGCAAACATCGCCAATTCCAAGATTGATGACTATACACTATGGTATCACCAGCTAGGCCATCCAGGCCGAAACACTCTGCAATCAATCAACAAATTTGTCACAGGGCTTGGAGATGTGCAGCTGTCGACCGGACAAATCGAAATATGCGTCAGATGTGAACATGTGAAGTCACACTACAAGCCGTTCGGATATGCAAAAAATCGATCGATGGAGCCTATTGGAAGGGTGCACTCAGATCTGTGTAGGCTGATGCCCACGCCATTAGTCAATGGAGCAAAATATATATTAATATTCATCGATAACACCACTCGCTACATCACAACATATTTTATTAATAATAAAAGTGATATATTTGATCGATTCTGGACATTCAAGGCATTCGCCGAGATGCAATCAGGCTAAAAACTCAAGATTCTCCGATCAGATGGAGGAGGAGAGTATGTAAACACCAAGATGTGTGAATTTTTAATCAAAAACGGAATTCATTACAAAATGACAATGCCGGATATGCCGCAACAAAACAGTGTAGCCGAATGATATAACTGGACATTGATGGAGTCAATCCAGGCAGTTAAAATTACTGCTGGCATACCTGATGAACTTTGGGCAGAACTTGCTGCAAGTGCTATATATTTATGCAACTGATTGCCAATGTAAGCCAATAAGGAGAGTGCTTCACCATTTGAATTATAGCATGGTTACAAGCCTGATATTAGTAACTTGTGCATCATATGGGCTGATGCATATATGCATATTTGTAAAGGAAAAAGGTCGAAACTGGTGCTCCAATCCAAAAAGCTTAAAATGATTGGCTATCATGACAAAAAGAAGGCATACAGGCTCTGAGATCCAACCAATAGGAGGATAGAGATCAGCCATGATGTCACATTCGATGAATCTATTATATTAAAATCCCCAACAATCATCAACCCAGAAGATCAAGAATACATCATTGAAGCGATCATCGGAGAATGCAAGATTGATGAAAAAAGGCAATATCTGGTTAAATGGCTAGGCTATAATGATGACGACAACACCTGAGAGCCAATCAAACAATTGATCGACACTGAAGCTCTACAAATTTGGCAAGATCATATGACAGAAGCTAATTTAATTGAATCAACCAATGACCCAATGACCTACAAGGAGGCAATTTCTCTGCCTAATGCAAAGCTTTGAGAGGAAGCGATCAATCAAGAGCTTAAATCACTTAAGAATAATGACACGTGGATGATTGTACCTGAGGTGCCTGTGGGATGCAAGCCGATTAGATGCAGATGGATATTTAAAAAGAAACTCAACACTGATAGATCGGTTGCCAGGTACAAGGTGAGATTAGTGGCCAAGGGATATTCACAACAGCAAGGAATTGATTACAATGAAACATTTGCTCCTGTGGCAAAATTCATGTTGATCAGGGCACTTTTATTGATCAGAGCAACCCTAAACTTAGAAATTCACCAAATGGACATAAAAACTGTGTTCCTGAATGGTGATCTTGATAAAGAGATCTACATGACAGTACCTGAAAGAATCGACCAATCGGAGCTGTCACTGAGAGCTGTGTGTAAGCTCAATCGATCATTGTATGGACCAAAGCAATCACCTTGTATGTGGAATCAGAAGATTGACAACTACCTCAGCTAATCAAATTTTACAAGACTACAATTAGATCATAGCATCTATCTAAGAAGAAGACAAGAAGATCAATCACTGATAATTATTGCCATATATGTCGATGATCTACTAATTCTGGCTGATTCAATGGAAACAATAAACAAATTCAAGGTGGAACTTAGCAATGCATTTGATATGATGGACTGTGGTGAAATTAAATATTTTTTGGGTATTCGAGTCATGTGTGATTGAAAAACACATATGATCACAATTGATCAAAGTCACTTTACTAATCAATCATTACAAGATTTAACATGACAGACGCCAAGCCAATCAGTACACCCCTTGATCCATCTATTCAACTCAAAGCTGAAGGGGGAAAATCTGCAGACCAAAGTCTATTCAGACAAATGATTGGTAGTATAATGTACCTGATGATCAGGATGAGACCTAATCTAGCTGCTGCTGTCAGCATCATCAGTCAATTTTCGGCTAATCCAATGCAAGAACATTACCATGCCCTTAAACAATTATTAAGATATATTAAAGGAACAGCCAATTATAAGCTGTGCCTTGGACGCGATTAGGATCTAAGACTGATCAGTTTCAGTGATACCAACTGGGGAGAAGACATTAATACACGACGATCAACCATGGGTTATATTTTCAACCTATCAGGAGGAGCCATCAGCTGGTCAAGCAAACGCCAAGCAACCATTGCCCTATCAACAACTGAGGCAGAATATATGGCATTAGCACATGCGACGAAAGAAGCCATTTGGCTATGCACCCTATTGGATGAGCTAGGATATTTGCCGAATTATACAACAACCTTATTTAAAGACAACCAATCAGCAATCGCCCTTGCCAAAAATCCAATTAATTATGCTCGATCAAAATATATTGACATTCAGCATCACTTTATTCAAGAGAAAGTTGAATCAAAGGTGATAGATATCGTTTATATAGTGACAGATGAAATGATCACTGATGCATTAACTAAGCCACTTGCACAACCAAGACTTGAAACATTGATCGCAAAAATGGGCTTATGTAACTAACTTTTTTTTTCTAAAACTTTTATATTCTTTATCATGTCATTCTTATCACTCAAGTAGTATTTTACATATAGTTATTTGCAGTAAATATACTTCATGGATGCCATTTGTGATGTACAGTTGAACACTCTATTTTTATTCTTTTATTTTTATCGAGATATATCAAGCAGGGGGAGTGTTGAAATTATTAGCTTATTATATCTCTCCTATCAATGATCGATCATTACATCACTCAATCGTGGCTTAGATGATCTTTGTTTTGTATCAACCAATCATAATTTAGCATTAATAAATACATGCATATTAGCTTCATAAGCCAGTGTGCTCTTTACTCCAAACACATTCAAAGATCAAATTTCAACAAAGTGAACCTAAGTACTTCTATGATATTAATATAGACAACCATATCCTCATTAAGCAAAGATCCTACAAGATGCTGCTGGCTTACTGCAAATGGTAACAAGAAGAAAATAAGTAACTTGAAGATACTGGAGTTATGCAGTGATTGTATAGCCTATAGGGCTTTCTATCTATTCTTATATCCAAAAAAGGAGCTAAGCTTAGTATCTTTGCCTCTTGACAATATCACAATTTTCAGCTACTGAATGATATTACAAAGAAGGATACCTTCTCTCTACCCCTGATCAATAACATTTTAAGCATGCTGGAGTCTAGTGTAAAATAGCTATCTGTAATTAACATGTTCTTCAGATTTTTCCAGATTGGCCTTACATTTTGAGCTATCAAATAGATAGTCTATATCATGAAATATGACAAAATTAGAAAAATAGTTAATTAATCCATGAACTATTTTACTAAGAGCTGTGAACTATTTTACTAAGAGCTACAAATAAAATAGCTATAGATACAGATGCTAGTCATAGACTATGAACTATTATTGGCAAATAGCTATAAACTACTCTAGAACTCTGTTAGAACAATATTATGAACTACAAACATCTCTAGAACAATATTGCAAATTGCAAACTAGTTAGAACAGCCTGCAAATAGTCTGAGAACAGCCTACGAATATAGATGCTAGTTATAGACTATAAACTGAAAATAGTTTCCTAATGAATAGGAATATTTGAGGATACCTTTTGGACTATGCAATGCCTCTGCTACATTCTAGTATATGATAAACAGGATATTCAGAAATCTAGTCAGAAAAGGTCTTCTAGTCTATATTGATAATATAATGATCTATATGAAGATATTTGAAGCTCACCTGGTGATCATGTGGAAGGTCTTACTTAGACTATAATGGAAAAGCCTTTTCTTAAAGTCAAGCAAGTGTATATTTGTAACTAACCATATCTAAATTCTAGGCTTTGTCATTAATAAGAATGGTTTGAGGACTAACCTAGAGAAGATCATTACTATTACTAAGTTTCCTTGACCTATTAATCAGATAATAACTAGAGTCTTTCTAGATTTGACTATATATTATCAATAGTTCATCTGAGGCTTCATAGAGATTGCTGCTCCCCTTTACTGGTTATTATATAAGGATCTTCAGTTCAGCTAGCATAACAAGCAGCAATAAGCTTTTAATATAATCAAGTTCACACTTTATTTGGAGCTAGTTCTAGTATAACCTAACTAAAGTAAGATATTTTACTTATATATAGATATATGCTCTATAGAACTTAATACAGTTCTATCTCAAGATAACAACCAAGAATAGAAAAGAGTTATTCTTTATTAAAGTTAAGCAACATCCAGAATGGAATGAGACTATAGTCTAATGAAGCTTGAATGCTTAGCAATAGTCTAGGCTGTCAAGAAGCTGAGATACTATTTAATTAGCTAACATTTTGAGGTAATCACTAACTATAGTATACTCAAGTAGCTTTTCAATATAAAAGACCTATATAAGATATATACCTGTTGGATAGTTATATTGAAAAAGTATAATATCAAGATTCTATATTATAAGGGGAGCAAATACCAAAACATAAATACACTCTTAAAGATTCCACACAATATTCAAGATAAAGCACTACCTCAATGAACTGAATGCTATACTATAACTATATGATTTGATTAGCAATATATAAGGTAAGAGAAGATATAGATGAGTAAATAAAGAATATATTAATGATAACAGAAAAGCAATATGAGTTGGAAGGAACAATGCTTTATCATAAGGGATGTGGAATACTAGTATTAGTTATATAAGAAGGAAGAATAAATGACATCATCAAGCTAGTATATAACTATTATCTTACTGGCTACATGAGTTAGGCAAATACATATTATAGATTACAAGGCTACATATAGTAGCTAGCAATGTAAGATAATGTAGTGGAATATATATAATAATATGATATATATCAAAAACAAGCATAAGCAAAGGACATACTAGAAGTGAGATCAGCAATAATTTAAGTAAAGTCATTTTCATATATTGACATCAATATCATAAGTCCAATGTCTATTATACTAATAAGAAAGAGATATATTATTTTATCAGTAGATTTTTTCACAAAGTATATTGAAGTAATTGCCATTGAGGATACTAATATACAAATGGTTATCAAGTTCTTATATATAGATATTATCTGCAGATATAGGGTACCTAAGGAAATCACAAGTAACCATAAGACTGAATTTATTAATAAATTAGTACAAAAGTTAGAACAGACATACCATATTAAATATATTTAGATAATATTCTATTATCCTTAAGGGAATAGACAGAACAAACCAATCAAATGGTCAAGAAGATTCTTACCAAGATTATTAGTCAAGATATATGGAATCATTACCTTAATAGCACTCTTTTCACTATATGAACAATCTAACAAAAATTGATAAAGTTTAGCTCTTTCAAGCTTATCTATTAAAGGAAGCCTAGTTATGACTTCATTATCTAACAAAAGACCTAAGAATCTATGATGATTGACTCTGGGCATATATTTTATGTAATATTACCAAACTCTAGCTTATATAGTATAAGGTAGCCATCTTTATCAAAAGAGCTCAGAAATGATAATGTGTAAATCAAGATAAAAAAGCTAATATAGTATTACTATAGATCAGAGACCAAGTCTTACTCTATAAAAATATTGTAGGATCTTTATAGTTAGCCAAGCTACAGCCTAAGTAGAAAGGTCTATACTTTATATAGAATATAAAAAATAGAACATTTAGTTATAATACAATAACAGCTCCATCTTAGCAATAGTAGTATATCAAAGCAAGGTTAAGAAATATTGAGATCACTTCTAGACTTAAAGATAAGCCTTTCTTAGCCTATAACCAGATATAATGACAAATTTGTAAGACTTCAATCTTTCATTATAGAATATGTAACTTTACTGAGTCTTGGCATCTTATATACTACATGTATTAGTAATATATGAATATTATATGACTCCTTGGATTGCACAGCTCTGTAAAGCTATTTTCTATCTTAATCTCTATATTTTTAAATATTTGAGCTTGAATTCTCTACTTTCTTTTCTTTTCTTTTATTTCTATAATAGTGTTTACTCTTGTATCTGATTATTTGTTTTACTATTTTATATTATTATTTTGCATAAATAGCTTGACATTTCACTTTAATAAAAGACTAGTTGTTGTTAGGAATTGCATATGCTTTGCAGTTTACCTCTCTTCTTATCAATTGAATATACAAAAGCCTTAGAACAGCTCCAAAATAATATAGATTAGCACCTTCATCCTCATTATCTTATCTGACATCTATTTTTATTGCTTATTGTAGTGAGCTGGTAGAGAACTTATATTCTTATATTTGTTTGTATTTTATATTACAATATTTAATTTATATAATTCTCTTAATCTCTCTTTTTTACTTATTATTAAAGATAGTTATAAAATACTTTAAGTAATACTAAAGAATAAAATTAGATATTACTACTATAATATTCCTTTTTTATTAAAAATCTCTAGCTATAATATATTTTTACTATATACTTTTTTTTTTTATATTTTTATCTTTTATATTTCTTTTCTTTATATTTCTCTTTATTATACTTTCTTATTAATAACCTTAAACTTAAAATAAGTAATATTATAGATAATCTATATATATTTCAAATATAAAGAGAGAAGGTAACTTGTATTAAGAATAACTTCTTTTCTTAGACTATTTGCTTAATGAATTTCCATTAACAGTTTTTTGTAAATTGATAAAATATTTTTTAAAATCTCTTTAGCATTCTGAGCCAAATAAGTTATAACTTTAAAAGCTTTCAAGAAGTTAGTAAATATATTTGAATCTTCTTTAAAATACTTTTTTATAATATATTTTATAATAGA
>RBNK01001609.1:0-14407 GCA_003990785.1 Endogone sp. FLAS-F59071 | reverse complement strand
CCCCCCCCACAACCACAATGGACACCGCCCTAGTGCAATGGCCCCCTAGTGAGCCTACTCCTACAACGAGCCGTCCCTCCAAACGCGCAAAAGCCACTATCGCTTGTCTCAACTGCCGTGTCAAAAAGATTAAATGTGATGCCGAAGAAAAGGAGGGCCCTTGTTCCCCCTGTGTCGGCAAGGGCAACGCCTGCTGCCTACCTGGCCCTAACCAGTTTCGCGTTCTTTCCGACAACTTTCCGGCTGGTGGCTGGTCTTTTGGCCCCGGTCAATCACAAATGAATCCAAACACGCCAATCGAGATTCAAAAGCTCGAGGCTGACATTCACGCCATGGTCATTCGCCTCACCGCCATAGCCTACTACCTCTCGCAGGACTACCACGGCGGCCACTTTGCCCAATTCAAAAAGTTCAATGTCACCCCAGACACACTCGAAGCCGAAGCGACCAAGCTTGAGAAGCGATTCGAAGAGGCTTGCAACCGCTACGATCGTTACCGGCGCGGATCATCTCCGTCGTCCGCCGGGTCGCTTTCGGGGGCCGATATGATGGGCTTGCGCGACATTGACCGGCCAGCCACGCCGCCTACTTCGAGCGATGAATGGGAGGCGGCCGAGGGCGAAGACGACGAACTTACACAGATGATGTTATATTACGAGCGGAATGGCATTGATTTTCTGGAGAACGGCACTTCAGCCACCATCTTCCAGGGCTTCCTTCCAGGAATGGCTGAGGGCGAAACGATCCCAGGCAAGGAACCGCATTGGAAAGGCCAGGATCCGAGCTCTGGGATTCTCATCGTGTCGCCGCACCTCGAGGTTCCATCCAACGTTCCATCCAACGTACCCTACCTGCTACCCGCTCCGACCGTCCCCTCACAAAATGAAACATTAGCAACCTATTCTGGTTATTATTCTCAGCAGCTGAATCATCCTCAGACCTACCATTTCACAATCGATCATCTTTCCGTCGACCGCCCCCTCCAAACCTCCCACATCACCCAATTCCCCTGCCAAGTCTCCATCAACATTGCCGATCTCAAACAGATCAATGACATTTACGAATTCCTCACCGTAAACGACTTTTTCGCCGACCAGGAACGTGTGGTTCCGGATTCCCGCCAGCAAGGCGCTCTCGTCTTTCGCCTGCCTCGTAACAGTCACCTTTCCCGCGAATTCGGCCGCGAAACTCGCATCCCGCTCCTTGACCTTTTCAAGAACCTCGATTTTCATAGCAACCGCCAAAAGAAAAACGCCAAGGTGGCCGAAAGCACCAAGGACGAATTCAAATCGTCCGTGATACCCAACAACCTCCTCCTTGATCTCATAGGACACTGCATCAATGTCTTCTTTTCGTGCAAGAACCGCTATGCGCCCATCATCCACCGCGCCACCTTTGAAAAGTACTATCGGTCTCTCGGCCGAGACGTTGCCCAGTCCGCGCTCGTCATGTCCATGTGTGCCTGTGTGGTCGAGCACGCTCTAAACTTGCACCCGAATGGGCCGGCCAGTATTGCTCACCTGAAACCCAAGGTGAAGGACCTCGCAAAGTATTTCTTCCACTGGGCTACGGTTCTGGTCAAAGATGACATGTTCGACGTAGATGACCCCAGCCTGAACACCATCTACGCTCTCTGTTTCACCGCCGACCTCTGCATGACCGTTATGCACATTCCCGACCTCGGCAGAGTTTACCACGCCTCTGCTATCCGCATGGCCCAAGGACTACGAGTGTACGACTACGCCGCCCCTCTCAGGAACAACAACAACAACTTGCCAGGGGAACCCCAGCGCCGATCGCGTGGGGAACCGCTGCGCGAGAAGCAGATCGAATCTGAACTCCGCAAGAGGCTATGGTGGTACCTGCACACCCAAGACTACAACTACGCTGAAGACGGCGCTCGTCCGATCCTTGTGTTCAACGAGGAGGACGAGTCCTCCACCAAGCCTGCGCGTGGTGCCTCCAGCGTCGGCGCGCCGGCCGGCGCGACTCGCGGGACCGGCGGCCCAGCCGAAACATCTTTCTCGCGTAACGGACAGATCCCGCGGGTCAAGACGGCCGAGATCATGCCCAAGCCGCTCGAGGGAGAGGATGACGACACACGGCGGTGCCTCGAATTCTGGAAGGTGGAGATCAAGCTATTTGACGTGCAGAAGCAGATCATGAAGCAGCTTTATTCGGGTGAGAAAGCCAAGGTCGATTACGAATCAAGCGAGATCATTGGCCGCCTGGAAAGCATGATTATAGAATGGCACAAGACCATTCCCGAGTCCCTGCTCGAGAGTTCCCTCAAAAACTGCACTGATCCCAGGCAGAAATATTGGTATCACCAACTGCAAATCGACCTCAACATGACATGGATCGAGGTGCACCGAACCTTCTTCCTTGCAAAAAACAAGCTGGGCGGCTCGAACGATCTCTCGAACCTCATTCTACCTACTCCGGGTGCCGACCCCGCGCGCGCACAGGCCCATCAACTCGAGCGGATCCGAGCGCAGCTTGACAAGTCGTACCAGGTGACCACAAGCGCCATGGCACAGGTGTTGGCGCACTGCGCTCGCATCAATGAGAACGCCGAGGCTGACCGTGGCCTCGGCGGTCAGCTATATTGCCATTTCCCGCTCTTTGAGCTCACCCAGGTCTGCGAGCTCTATATTGCCATGCTTGACGCTCCCGTGCCTACCGCGCGGAGGTTTGATCACGCCCACGCGCTGGTGCACGGCTATTCGGAATCCGCAGAGGAGGATCCAGCGGTGACGGTAGCGAGAATGAAGAGGGAGGCGGTCGAAAAGCTCAAGGACGCGATAAGGTGCATTAAGAGGAGTGTGCATTACAGTGGTGGCACACAGAATCATCGAGTGTGGGTCAAGCGGCTGACGGAAATCTTGCAGAAAAAGGGCGAGGGCGTCGGCGCCGTGAGGGGGATAGAAGGGGGAATGGGTATGGGAATACCCATGGCGATGGGCATGGGGGTTGCGCAACCTTTTCAGCAAGGTGAACCATTTCCGCGGGGACACTATAATGGAGAAGTGATGGAGGATGTATTGTAAACGACTGGAGTAATGTACAGGGCGGTGAATTGGAGGGAACTTTGGTCTGATTAGGAAAAATATCAGAAGCTCACTTTGAAAAGATACGCCACTTGGGCATTTAGTTTTTTTTTTTTCTTTTTTCTTTCTCTTTTGTCTTGCTTTTTTTTCTTCTCTTTACGGGTAATTTGAGCGGTATCTCTCTCTCTCCTTTCTTCTTTTTTCTTATTCATTTTTCTTTTCTCCCTTTCCCCCACTGGTCTTAAATAGAGTGCCGTCCGATTCTCGACTTGTAGTTTTTTTTTTTTTTTTTTTTTTTTTTTTTCTTTTTTTTTTTTTTTTTTTTTCTTTTTCTTTTTTTTTTTTTTTTTTTTTTTTTTTTTTCTTCTTCCTCTGTATCAATTCATTTTGCCAAGCAGCATGATCTTTTTGTTGTCAATTCTTTGGTTTCCAATAATTAGAGTCAAACCGGTCCCCTCGGCCGTTGTATGTGAAACCTTCTTGCTCTTTCACATGTCTTTTTGGTTTTCTGGATTCAGCCGTCAGCGCCTCAACTCCGATTGTGATACATCGATACTATGTAAAGCTACCATCTCCTGCATGGATCTCACGAGCAATGCCCGGAGGAAAATTTTTATGACGAAAAAAACAAAATGAACCATCAATCTGCCTTGAGTCAGAATAAATACTTTATTTTATTATTAGCTAATACACTAGTACATTATAAATATGGGGGGCCCACATTGTAAAACGTGGGGACCCCACTATATAATTACATGATCACACATACTTTGGAAGCATAAGAGCTTTACATAGTATAGCCTATTATCAATGTATTACAATCCATCCGACAGACTGGGTTTGTCACAAATTTTTTTAAATCCGAGATTTCCAAGAGGGGACTTGTTTAGCCAATCGTCGGAATGTTCAAAATATTATGAATTACCAAGTAAGGGTCCAGTCGCTTTTTTTTGGGTGGGACGAATAACAATGACTAATAAGTAGGTAAATAAAAACATTTTCAAATAGGAAAGAAGCGCCGGAAAAGTAAAGGTAAAAAAAAAAAAAAAAAAAAAAAAAAAAAAAAAAAAAAAAAAAAAAAAAAAAAAAAAAAAAAAAAAAAAAAAAAAAAAAAAAAAAAAAAAAAAAAAAAAGGGTATACAGAGTCTCGATCAGCTGTTTGAGACTTGAAACAAATCAAGTAATCAAGATCAGGTAAATCAAGTAATCAAGATCAAGTAATCAGGTTACGAGCTTGTGGTCTATTTTACATTTGAAAGGTATTTTCACGTGTGAGGAAAACAACATGTCTAGGTCACCATTATTTAATGTATGGATAATAATATAGTAACTAGAATAAAAAAAAAAAAAAAAAAAAAAAAAAAGGGTTTTATGGGAAAAGAATAATAATAATACTAATAATATTTTCTGCGCCATTCCTCACCCGACATCCTTCTCATGATCACGGGTCACCTTCATCAAGCAACTACCTTATAATCAATATTCAATCCTGATCCCTTCAGTACGACGCTCGCCGGCTTGAACGCGTTAGGCATCGGCTTCTTGTCCGGAGGCGTAAACTCGTTTTGTGCCTTTTCCGAATTGAACGTCTTGGGTGTGTAATACAGCCTCCAAAGCTCGCCGTCCCAAAGTTCCTGACTCCTCATCAAAAACCTGTCAAAATTCTTGCCCTCCCCGTCCAGTACAGGGTGTTTAATTATGCTATACGAAACCATGTGCAACCAAAACAGCGCATGCGTCTCCGAGTAGATGATCGAGTCATGTGCGAACTCAGAGTTACGCGACGCGGCTCCCGCCGAGTGCGACACCTCGTTCTGTACGTCTTGCTCGTGTAGTTCGATGGAGCGGAGGATCGTGCGCAGACAGTAGAGCAGCCGGCGCGTAGCGTCCGAACGCCGCTCGGTAGAGGTTTCGAGGCGGCGGAGGTAGAGGTATGCCACGCGAACAAGCGAATGATGATCGAAGAAAAGGAATGTCCGCCCCTGGTCAAACCACGAGAGGAACTCGTCGTCCGAGAGGTGGTACGGATTCGGCACGTCTTCCCAGGGGGTCACGGGGAACTTGGCCTGCTCGTTCTTAGCACTCGAACGTCGCATCACCGTAGGGCGACTCGGAGGGTCGGAGGATGAGTACGAGGAGATCAGCGTCGCAGACCCGGCCTCTTTGGCGATGGGGACGCTGGCCTTACGGCTATGGAGAGAGGTGGAGGAGCCGTGGTCGATGGACGATTTCGCTGATCCATTGACGGATGAGGTCACCGACCCGGTACTGGACTCCGCCGGCACAGGCTTCATACACGCTTTTTGATACACGTATTCGAGCACCGCGTCAACTCCTTCACCCTGAGAAGCAGAGCATGCAAAGATGCGCCATTGGTGACCATCCAGCGCCTTTCGTAGGTCCTCGTCCTCCATCCACATTTCGCCCAGCTCCTGCACCCCAACCGCGTTACCTTCTTTCACCATGTCTTGCTTGTTGGCCACGGTAATGATAATGGTTGAGCGGAGGTCCTCTGGGTAAGTCTCAAGAAGCCACTGAATGTCCTTCTTTGCCTTGTCAAAGACCTCGGGCTTGGATTGCTCGGCGGAGTCAAGGACGTAGATTAGGACTTTGGTGTCTTTGATGTAATTGGCGGCGAATTCCATTTCTGTAAACCATACCATTATATCGGTTCAAGATTTTATAATTGATTTAGAGGAAACACAACCTATCCACATAACCATCCAACCACCCACATAACCATCCGACCACTCATATAACCACCCAACCGGTCACATAACCACTCACCCACCTTTCTACACCCAACCCACTCACACGCGCACATTAAAATTCATACCCACCCACCCACCCACCCCATATATTATATATATATATCGACAATTGATTTTCCCTCCCACCCAAGATCCCCTCCTCCCTCACCACACACATTCCACGATTCCGATCCCAAATACTTTGGAAACAAATGACCCACCAGGGAACTCCCATATCTGATAAATTGCGTCCTTGTACGGTATGGGCTCCACGTTCGACGACTCTGTAGGCACAACGCCAAACTCCTCGTCGGGCTGGTAGAATGGAACGTGTTCCGCAGAGAAGTCAGAGACGTCATATCCGATCAAAGCGTGTATAGCACCTTATTGGCTGCAGCCACGACTAGAAAGCTATAACGTAGATCATAGAGAAAAGAAGGAAGAAGGCGCACTCACCGTCTTGGCGACGTATTTGAAATAGATCTTGTACAGGAATGTGGTCTTGCCTGCAGAGCGGTTACCGATGATTTTGATGGGCACTTCAACTGACGCATGGAAGGACACGGTGCCGCGTGAGCAAATGAGACCGGTGGGGTTTCAGGAGTCATGGGTCATCTACCCTGAAAATGAGCCAGGCATCAAGGGACAAGGGGGGAAGAAGTGTTTACAGCGGAACTCACCAGGCTTCATCTCCTCAGGCTTCATCTCCTCAGGCTCTTTCTTTGTCCACCAACCCTGCCAGAATCCTGAAGCTTTCTTCTGCATCTTGAATGAAGTCGTCAAGAGCCAAAAGCGAAATATGCAATATTCACAGGTTGCTGTGTCAAATGGAGAAGCGGAGTGACAGGCTTTCTTTTTAAACTTTCTGCTATAAGCCGCATTCGAGTGGCGAAATTCAAACTCTCGTCGAGTTGCACGAGGTGAGACTGCCAGGCAGGAAGTTTATTCAATGAAACAGACTCAATGAAACGGTGTAAAAACATAGTGTGGTCTTGTAGCTGGAGTCGAATACACTTGAGAATTTCTGGTCTATTGAGTCGGCGTAGAACTGACGGGGTACTAACCACGGTTTGCCAGTTTCCAAAGTGTTTGTAATTAGAGTTTTGAGAAAGAAACTGGGATCTGGGATCCTTTTGTCCTATTGTCCGTCCGACTGGTCCTTTTGTCCTATTGTCCTTTTGCCCTATTGTCCGTGCTGTCTGAAGCACCTTCAGGTCATGTGTCCAGTTGTCGGCTCATAAGTGCTTGATTGTCGCACCACCGTCGCTTTTAATACATCAAGTGTAAAGCCATACCTAGTCAACAAGTTTGATGCACACAATAGTACATTTTATTTTGAAAACATACTCTTTGATCTGTATAAATATACCTCTCCTCCATTCAAAAAAAGATTTACAGTCAGGTATATACCAAAAATTAACGCGCCCCCTACTCAGATATAAGGGAGCCTACGCCCTAGCCAAGTCTTTGGATAGGAACGAAACCAACACTACCCAGTTGGACATGGCTGAGCCTCTCCTTCCTATTCCCCCTTTATCACATTCGGCAACGGTTTCTTATCCGGCAACACAAAGCCCATATTCGCCTTCACTGATCCCCACACCTTGTCCGAATAAAACAACTTCCAGAACGTAGTATCCCTGCACTCCGGACACAGGTCCCTGAACTCGTTAAATGTGATACCTCCAATATCCCTCCCAGCTGTAGTCTGGGCCACTAGTCTTTGCCAAACGATCTGTGTCCAAAAGTACACTTTGGTCTCCGAAAACTTGATGGTTATACCCCTCTCAGCCCCGGAAACTGATCCATCGGCCTCGATCTTCCCTCCGGTTCGCAGCAGCCGCCCGCGGATTCCTAAAAGGACGGGCTCGACAGCGCGCATTATCTGCGTGACGGCCTCGCCGCGTCGCTGCGCGGTCATTATGGCGCGGCGGAGCGTCAGGAAGATGTAGCGGATCAGCGTGCCATCGTCAAGGAAGGCCAGCGGCCGGTTCATATCCACGCGGTCCGACAGAGCGTCGTCAGAGAGGTCGTAGGGCGAAGGCGGGTTTTGGCTCTCGCCATCCGTCTCGTCAGTAGTCGGTGGAATCATTTCCCAGACGTTCTCGTCGAGATCCGATTCTGGGTCGCCATCCGCGGAGGAGGCGGAATCGATGCGGATAGTGGTGTAAGATGGGAGCATGTCGAGGTCTGGTAAAACAAAACCCTGCATCGCCACACGGCCTTGCTCGCCATCCAGCAACCGCCCCTTGGAGTAGTACAGCTGCCACAACCCGTTCCACATCAGACGAGGCGCGTGCTTGAGCACGAGCTCAAACTCATCCTCGGTCGGGACGGCACGGTCGGGCTTTGTGAGGGTATAGCACATGGTTTCATACGCGACCGTATAGCTCCAGAACAGAGTCATGGTCTCGTGGTATGTCGAGCGGATGCGCGCCGGGTCCGCGTTCTGGTAGAATTCCTTCAGATACTTGGTGATTTGTAGTACGGCAAAGCCCTGGGGTTCATTGCGCCTAGCCGAGCGCACAAGAAGAATGTAGGCAAGGCGGAGGCGGGTACGGTGGTCGAAAGGCACGGTGGTGCCAAGGCGAATCGTCTCGAGAAAAGCGTCGTGATCGGCAGGGGTATCGCTCGTATCGCGGATGCGGGCTTCGAGAGCCGAGATGGAAGGCATTTCGACATGCCGCGAAATCTGGACTAACGATGTTAGTGCTGAGGTGGATGTAGTGTCGGCGGCAAAGGTGGATCCTGCGGACAAGGGCTTTGTCGTAGACAAGCTTGCGGACCAAGGCGCCGCTTTACCTTTCGACTTGGTCTTCCTCTGCATCACGAGATCCTGATACGCAACTTCCACAATGTTTTTGATCCCTTGATTCTCCACAGCCGAGCATCCAAGGACCTCCCACCTCCTCAGCTTCAAAGTTTCTGCCATGCCCGGCCGCCCAAGCAGCCATTCCTTGTACGCCTCGGGCGACATCGCCCCCCGCAAATCCTGCTTATTGCACACGATCAAGATAAACGGGTCGCCGTCCAGGATCTCCTTTTCATGTAGCACTAGGTTCAATTCCTCCACGCTGCTTTCCTTCCGGCCTGAATCCTGTTCATTGCTGTCGACAATAAACAAGAGAACTTGCACATTGTCAAAGTAGTGACGCCAGAGAGGACGGATTTTGTCGCAGCCTTGGGGGGGGGAGGACGATTTTGTCAGCCCTTGCGTGGTTGCGAGACTTTGGCGTGTTAAAAGACCCGAGGAAAAAAAAATACATAATTAATTATATATTTCTTACCACCAACATCCCAAATTGTGAAAATCGCGTCCTTGTGCGGGTATTGCTCCACATTGAACCCAATGGTCGGTATGGTCGTTACGATCTGGCCCTGTCGTATTTGTTGTCGCAAGAGAAAGACCCACGGTATCATCACGCTGCTGGACACGAAAAAAAAAAAAAAAAATCCAAGATAAGGCAATGAGGGAAAAATAATACTTACCAAGACAAGTGAGTACAGGATCGTGGTCTTCCCCGCACCATCGTTTCCTACTACACATGAAGGCGAGCGATGCGTCAACGAACAGTGGACTTAAAACACACAAGCAAAAAAAGCAGCAGACCGATTGACGTAACGACATACGTACACATGATACACCGTAGTTCCGACTTCTTCCAAGGGTTGATAGTTTGGAGCCACGACTGCATGATGTTGTAATATGGAGCGAAAGGTAAGGGGGAGGGGGGACATGAGGCTTATAAATGTTAAAGTGGAGCCGCAGCCCGGGGCTCGGAGGCGCAGGTATCTCCACCATAGAATACCTTCGTTGGGGTGGACTTGTTCGATTGCGACTGGCTGTGCGACTGCCAGATCCGTAACTGGAAAAACGTGGCACGTCCGTCGGCCAACAAGTTCCTGGAAGGCCTTGCCTCCCCTTTATTTTTTGCCATCATCCCTACCTACCTAAATAATATACTTACACTCTCCGGGTATTCACTTGACAATTTTTACGGCACGATATTGCCGTCGCAATAATTTGAGGTTGGAGAAACATTAACTCTCTTTTCGATGCCACCGCACGTTGATGGCAGTTATCGAAGCTTTTTCTGACCAGAAAAAAATAAAAATAAAAAAAAAATGGACGGATTGATTGGTTCTCGAGTGAAAAGGAAGTATAATTATAATAAAAGGTGTGGAAGGGATAGGAGGATACGGTGCAAGGTGCCGAAGCAGTAGTGAGAGCGATACTAGGGGTGCTGTGAAAAATATCATCTACCGCGTCCGTTTTATAGATTGTGTGCAATGACAATCCTTGACATATTACAAGTGGTAAATGACTCGAGATGACTAAAATCTATTCCGAAAAGACCAAGGTCCCAGTATTAAACCTTCCCTCTCCTCTCCAGCCCGTCAAGAAAAGAAGAAGAAGAAGACTTTTCGTGGTGAAAGCCAGCCAGAAAAAGAAAAGAAAATTACTGTACAAAAAGAGAATTTTCAAGGTCTGCAAAAGAAACAACCCCTTCAAACCCAAACCCAAGTTCTAATCCCACGCATCATACGGTTGCCTCCGCTGCAAGCTCCCTTGCCCCTGTATTCCCGTCCTTCAAGATTAAATCATCCACCGCCCTCACGACCTTCTCCGGGAAGTCTCTTCCCTCCATTTTCTTAACCACGGCCTTCGCCTTCTCCACCTCCCCGTTAATTATATATGCCTTGACCATGGCTTCATACGTGCTAGGCTCCCTGAACACGGCACCGTCAACTACGTCCTTCTCCTCCACCATGGCCTCGAAGACTTTTTCAGCCATGACCACGTTTCCGCTTTCGCCGTACCCACGGATGAGCTGGTTTTCGATATAGGGCGTGCTCTTGATCCCGTCTTTCTCCATCTCCTTGTACACTCGCTCCGCCTCAACGATCTGGCCGTTGGTGATGTGCACGTCCAGCATTGCCTGGTAAACCGTCTCGTCTGCTGGCACGCCGACCCTCTTCATGTCGTTCAATACAGCCTGTGCGGACGCCACGTCCCGCTGTAGGCATCCGTACGAATAGATGAGGGTGGCGTAGTGGCAGGCGACAGGCTTGATGCCGTCGCGCTGGCGCATCTGGGCAAGGAGGGAATGAGCAGTCTTCATGTCATAGGGCTCAATGCACGCATGGGCCTCCATTAGGAGACGATATGTGTGCATCGAAGGGGCGATCTTGGCGGCCCGAATATAGTCAAAGTAGGAGAGGACCTTGGCACGGTCGGGGGTTTGGCGGGCATAGAACTGCATCATTGAATTAAAGGGGGCAATGCGTGGCTGGTACGAGGGCGCGACGGTCATCTCATCAAATACTTGAGTCGCAACCTCCACGTTACCTGCGCGAAGGCAAGCCGAGATGACGGCCGAGTAGGTAACAGAGTTGGGATGGATTTTGGGGTCAGACTTCATTTCCTCGAAGAGACGAAGGGCGGCTTCGAGCTTACGGGCCTTGGCAAGGCGAGAGATGAGCACATTGTAGAAGAAGGTGGTGGGACGAATGTTGTGCGCGCGGGCCTCCTCGTAGATGGTCATAGCGTCGTGGTACTCATCTGTGGTCTCTTGCGAAGTGCCAATCAGGAGCGACGCGTACGCATTGGCGTCCGGCTTGAGATTCATCTCCTTAATCTTCTCGTAATAGATCTTGGCCGAGGCAATGTCACCGTTCTGCGCGAACGCCGTCAAGACACTGTTGTAAGCTTGATACCGGGCGCGCTGCTCCAACTTGGAGTCAGGCAAGTCCTGGTACGCCTTGAGCGATTGATTCATAAGCTGCACCGCCAGATCAGTATTACCCTGCTTACCAATGTATGCGATCACGTCGCGTGTAACGTCGGGTGAAGGAATCAGATTCTTCGTCATGATCTCTTCAAAGACCCTCGCAGCGCCCTCAAAATCCCCCCTGAGCGCCGCCCTCAGCACCTCCTGCGACGCCACCTCCGACTCTTGGGTAAACTGGCGAACGCCCGGCTCCGGCGCTGCGACTGTCGCTGCCGTGTCTGCTGTCGTATCTGCTGTCGTATCTGCTGTCGTATCTGCTGTCGTATCTGCCGCCACATCCACTGCTTGGCTCAGCAGCGGCTCGTGCTCTTGGCTCGCCTTTCCGTTCAACGATAGCTTGGACAGAAATGGTGCAAACTCATCCTTCCACATCGTCTCGCCTTCGACGTCGCCGTACTTTGCCAGGCGGGTCGCCACCTTGATGTATAGGTGCCCGGGCGGTGTGAGATTCAGTTGCTTCATATCTTGCAGCAGCCCAAGAGTGATATCCCGGAACACAGCGGGTGTGCTGTCGGCCGCAAGCGCCGCAGCGATCAGCGTCGCGTAGTCACCGGCAGTCATCTTTGCCCCGACACCGTCCCACCACTGTTCTTTCCCTTTGGCCGTCCCGTATGCCGTTAGCAGCACTACCGACATCTCGGGTAGCGGCCTGACACCGTAATTCGTCAACATCTCAGCGACTTGCAGACCACTCTTGATGTCATCCACGGCGGCACATCGCTTCGCGAGCGACACGGCCAATTCAAGGGCTGGCGTATTATCGCGCATAGGCTGTGGGGATCGGTGCGCGATGGCCGAAAACACGGTTTTTATTGTCTCGATCGCTTTGTTCATCTCACCGCGGTCTGCGAACTCGGCAATGATCTGCTCTGAAACCATCACGTCTGGAGCGAGGCCACGTTGGTGCATATCATTTATGATGCTAAACACCTTGTTGCGGTCGTGTGCGAGGCAAAGGATGGTGTACGAGGCGATGTTGCCGTAGACGCGTGAGATATCCGTAGTCAACATGGAGTTGTATACGGCTGTGGCACGATCAAAATCATTGCACTGACACAAAAGGTTGAGTATCGGCCCAAAGGTGTTTGCGTCTGGGTTCGGGAGGGCTGGGTCATCCTTCATCTTGGTCAGGATGTTCATGGCTGCATCAATGTCTTTCTCTGCGCAATATTTGCGGACGATAATGTTGTAGGCGAAGCAGTTTGGGCGGATGCCATCCTCGGGCATGATCTTTTCAATCACATTTATGGCGCCGCCGAGGTCGTCGCACTTGGTGTAGGCCTCGATGAGAGCGTTGTAGACAAAGATAGGATCGGACTCGTTGGTTTTGGTGCGGACACTCTGAAACTCTTTGAAGCACTCGAGAGAGCTGGACAAATCACCGGCGCGGCCATAGAGTGTGATGAGGGCGGCGAAGGTTCCGGAGTTGGCTTGAGCCTTTGAGGAATGCTCAAGCTGCTCGAATACAAAGAGACCGACTTGCGTGTTACCATGGTGGGCAAGAGAACGAAGCAGGCTGTTGAAGATCTCAACGTCAAAGTCGCGCACGCGGTTGCTGCGCACTGCTTCCTCGAACAGGGTTATGGCCTTGTGCAGGTTGTCCTCCATCTCGAGCTCTGTCGTGTCCTCAACACTGCTGCCACTGCGAGCCGAGCGTGCTTCGAGCATGGAGATAGTTTTTTGGACTTCGGCATCACGACGGCAGAAGACGCGAATGAGAACGCTGTAGGTGAAGCTGTCGGGGGTGTGGCCAGCCGCGATCATCTCATTAAAGACTCGGACGAGATTGTTGAGCGGCACGCCATCCTTGCGAAGCGTCGCGTGGGCGTCAAGGACAAGGTTATAGGTGTGTTGCGAGGGCGTGACACCCTCCTCTTTCATGGTTTCGAAGGCCTTGATGACACCCTTGAGGTCGCTGGAACGCTTTCTAGTGAGGATAAGATTGTTAAACTCTGCGGTTTTCGGATCGTTGGCCTGCCTCCTGTTCATGGGAGACGATTTTCCTTCCGCGGAGACCCTGAGCTCGGCGGAGGCCTGAGCGGCGGAGCTATTGAATCGCACGCCTCCCAGATTCTTGAGGATCTGAGAGTTGGGCCAGGGCTGCGGTTGCAGCTGGAGGAGAGGCGTATGCTGTGCCGAATTGTTGGAAAGCCTATTGTCATTTCCATTCTGGCGATTCTGTCCGATTGTTGCGGATGTGCGAGCTGTGCCATAGGAGACCTTTGTTATTGTGGTATGACGCGAGGAGAGGTATGTCGCGAGGGCGGATGATTTTATGGTGGGTACGGGGGCGAACTGCTTTGATACAATGCCCTGGCGGGCGACGTTGTTGATGAGAGCGGAGGAGGCCTTTGCGGACATCATATTTGCGCGTGTATTTCCTGGGGGGAGATATATTAGGAGCTAGGTACAGATCATGAAGAGTTTTAGATAAAAGGGGGGGGAAAGAGAGAAAGATCAAGACTTTCGCGTAAAAAAATAAAACAAAATGTTTTTTTTTTTTTTTTTTTTTTTTTTTTTTTTTACCCAAAAAATTGTTGATCCTTAATTGGCTCACGTCACAGGCTCGCGTCATAAGCTCGTGGCCTTGTGGCTTTTGGCGTCCCTGTTCCCTATTCATTCCGACGCCGGCTTCCGACCTGACTCACATCCCCGACGACCCGATGCGTGCCGCATGCCGCCCCCCTTCCCCTTCTTGATCCCCTTGCCCCTGTCCTGTCCCCTTTCACCACTATCGTAATCACTTTTGTGCCCGATTTTTCCGTTGCCTTCCCAAAAAAGAGATTGCTTTTTTGGGAAGGCAACGGAAAAATCG
>RBNK01001608.1:0-14408 GCA_003990785.1 Endogone sp. FLAS-F59071 | reverse complement strand
AAAAAAAAAAAAAAAAAAAAAAAAAAAAAAAAAAAAAAAACACTCATAAATTAATTAATATCAGCTGGTCAGCATATTGCAGCCTTTCTTGGCAAAAGTACAGGGGTGGCTTTTACTGACCTAGATTATACTAAGGATTGAGTTTCTCACCGAAACTTGAGCTACTCCAAGCTTCATTAAACGCAAAAATGTCAGAAAAGTGCCATAGTCTGCTCGCCCGCTACAGCCAGTTTCAATCCACAGAATAAGCCCAGCTGTGCCTTCAAATAAGGTAGGTTAAAAAAAAAAAAATTCCGTTTGGATCTGATTTATTTTCGCCTTCACCCTAATACCAGTTATGTCATTATTGTTGTAATATTTGATCAAAAATGGTATGTGGCAACTTATATACGAACTATGTCGGGTACGTGCAGGAGAGGAGCGTGCAACGAAGCTTGCTACGTAGGCTTCGCCGCAGGGTATGCAAGATTTTATTCCTTTGTTCCTATTTGGATAATGCGTGACGTGCGCGTTCTATCGTCGTGATATAAACGCTGAGACCTACAACAATTATGAAATATCATATGATACCTTGATAAAAAATTGGTCCGCCTTCAAAAAATAATCACCCAAATATATATATCCCTCTCATCATGGATACCGAATAGTACTTTGTAAAAATAATAAATAAAAATTGGGTCAAAGTCCTAGCACCTGTAAAGAAAACTTTTTTTTTTTTTTTTGTCCAAAGTAATGTTTCCACTTGCTCGATTTTTTTTTGTGAGATAGACAGAATTAGGTCTTCTTCAGCAGTCGCCAGTTGATTAGTAGATACGCATTAGGAGTGAGATTAACGAGTAAAAGATCACAAATCTCTGCAGGACGTGGAACCGATGATAAGTGCTGCTGATGCATACATGTCCTCTGGACCCATATGGTTTTGCACCTTACAGAAGGGTTTGAAGAGAGCTTCAATATAATTCCGTATATACCTCGCAGGAAATTCTTATGATCAATTTGCTGTTTGTTTCCACAAGGAAAACTCGGAATAAAAAAAAAAAAAAAAAAAAGTGTCAAACGCACCTAATTTACTTTATAACGTACAAACGCTATTTCATCAAAATTACACGAAAGCAAATGGAGAGGGAAATATTTGAAAAGGAATAAAAAGACAAAACGGGGGTTTGAAAAACATACGATGTCATATTAATGCAAGCAGCTTCATGTTGATATCCTCATCCTAATATTTCCATCTCTTTGCCTATGCGTGCAATCCAATGAAGCCATTACCATTGATTGCCGTCACATGACCATCACTGGTCTGCTCACTCTCATACCCCACCTCATCCCTGCTCACCACGTCACTCTAATATCCCTGCTGCTGCGGCTGCTGTTGCTGCTGTTGCGGCTGCTGCCCCCCCTGCGCGACTGGAGCGCCATACCCGGGCTGCCCCATCGGCGGGTAAGCGTAGGGTTGCACCGATACCGGTGCGGCGCCGGCGGGATGTGCAGCCTGGTCTTGCAGCTGCGGCTGGTAGCCATACTGGTAGCCCTGTTGCGGTTGTTGGTCGATGGCGCTGGCGGCATAGGCGGAAGAGGTCTGGTCGTACGTGTTAGTGTGCTGCGGGGTCATGGACACAGAGTAGGGAGCATAGGAGGCCTGGGTTTGGGAAGGGGGTGGCGTGGGGTGGTTGACGGGTGAATATTGTTGTTGCGCAACGGTGGGAGTCGAGTAACTTGTGGTAAGGTAGCTTGAGGGTGGTTGCTGTAGGGCAGCAGCAGCAGCAGCAGCATAATTTGGATCTTGATAGATTTGTGCAGAAGCAGGGTCGGACGGCGGATACGTGGAATAACCTTGAGCCTGTTGCACTTGTGGCTGGCCTACTGGCTGCGCGTAAGGGTTCGTCGGGGCGTAGGTGGCGTAAGTCTCTGCCACGGTAGCGGCTGCGGGAGCTGGGGTACCGTATGTGGCCTGCTGAGGCTGGTAGTTGTAAGATGTGTTGCTATACTTGGCAATGGAGCTTTCCATTAGCTTGTCATATGATGTTCTCGCCCGCAGGAATTTTTCATTCAGAGCAATTAGTTCGTCTAATAGAAAAAAAAAAAAAGTAATACATTATATGAATCAAGTTAACCATGTTGACAATATACCAGAGACACGCCTGACCTCTAACCCCGTAAAACCTCATCCTTACTCACCCTTTTTCTGACTGTATTTCTCAATCAACCTCACCAATTTCGGCCTGATCGCCAGTGTCTGATTATACAACGCCTGTAATTGCTCATTATCTGACACGGCGTCCTTCCTTGCGTCCACGGACGCCAGCGACTGTAGCAGCTGCTCGACATTGCGTGCCTCGGCCATGACCTCAGCCTCCATTTGTGCCTCCTTTTGCAACTCAGCCGGGGTAGCATCGACAATCTTCTCGACATAGTTAACAGGGAAGATACCCGTCTTGCCGCGCAGCTCCCCTTTCCACCAGTCGCGGTACACGTTCTCGAGCACGCGGATGATGTCGCCCTTCTGGAAGCCGAGCTCGCCGGACTCGGTGGGCGTGAAGTCGTACAGCGCGCGCACACGGGAAATCTTGGGAGCCGCCGAGGCTGCCGCGGTAGTGGCTTTCGCAGCCGACGACGAGGTGGGCGCCTAAGTAGAAAGAGTCAGTAACAGTGAACCATACTCGTTTCTGACCAATCGTGATATCCCAATAAAATCTCGAATTGAGGCGCTGCACACCATTCCTATCCCGTTTCCTTCATCTAATCCTTCAAACAAGACACAAAAAAACACCAAAATCATCAAGAACCTACTTTATATTGCGATCTCGACTCTGTCTCAGACAGGGACAATGCCAGTGCGAGCTGGAGTTCCTCTTCTTCCTTCTGTTTCTCCAGCTCGCTCTAAACGGATGCATACATAATGGTATATTTCGTAATTTAGATATATGTAATCTTTAAAAAGGCATAGATCAAAGATTTAAAATAGGCTTACCTGTGGGGCCTCCTTCTTGGGCTTCTGTGGCGACGGAAATTGAATACCTTTTTCACAAATAGTAACGGCGGCGGCGACGACGGCAAAAAAACCGAGTTAGATCAAACACTGCAATGAAGTCTAATGAAACAAGAGGAAATAAAAAACCGCACAAACGTACACGCACGTACGATATATATATATATATATATATATATAAACCTCACACCAAACCCCGCTCTACTTTTTTTCCCTTCCTCTCACACCCCCTCCTTCTTTTACGACCCTTATATTCCGCTCCGTATCACTCACCCTGCTCTCTCAGCGAGTTGCATGCCTCTTCCATAATCCCAAGGGTAGGATCCGGGCGGAACTCGAACGCCCATTGCTGCATCAGCTCGAGAATGCGCTTACGGACACTCTCGTGCGTGATTCGGTCCGTGACGAGCTTTGAGAGTGTGCCTGTGAAGGCGCGCGATGAAATCTCACGGTGGACTGGCTTGTCGCAGTTCTTGACCAAGGACTCGGTGAGCTGCATAAGGGGGGAGAAAGAAGGTAGATTGGCTTAATAAGCGAGGAGCAAAGGAGCGGAGGAGAAAAGGAGAAAGGAGGGGGCGTACCGTAAGAGAATAGAGCTGGACGTTGGCGTTGCGGGAGACGATGCGTTTTTGAACAGCTTGGACAACATCGCGCGCGCTGTTGGGGGGAGTTGTACAAAAGGATAAGTTGAATTGTAAGCATGTCATTGGAAGGAAAATGGTTGTAGGTCAGAACGCCAAGGCCAGAAATAAGAGGCCGTTCCGCTCGCCAAGCAAATCGATCGCCGTGCATATTGATGGCTTCCATAAACTGGTTCCGCATTATGGAGTTTCATGAAGCCCATTTTTAAAATTCCCTCGGGCCCCGGGCACATACCTGTCTGGTAGTCCCTTGACCACCTTATCGCACACGTTCAGGATCAGGTCCCATTTCTCGGAGGTTAAATTCTCACTCGTCGCATTGGCTAGAAAGAGAGAAAAGGGGTTAGGATCGGAGAACAATCATTCTTGAACGCGAATTACCTCGCCAAGCAACATACCAACGATTTCGTCGTAGGGATTTGGTCGCCCAAACATTGACATTGCGATTTATATGTGGTATACGTTGAAGTAGGAGTACAGCGAAAGACGAAAAGCGGCAGGGCAAGAGAGTGTCCGGGTAAGATGGCTTGTTCTGAGAAATATGTAAACCCGCTGATGTCATCGCTTGGCAAATTTAAGCCCAGGTCATTTGATTGGACTTGAGACAAAATCTCAACCTAATTAATTACATGTTGATCATCCATCTCGAAACGTGAGTGGATTCGGTTTTTTTTTGTTTTTTGTTTTTTTCCGCTTAAACCATGGCGCGCCGCGATCAGCCCACACTATCTCCCAATCCCAAGAGATTGGTTTCCCAACCACGATGGAACGTATGCTCCGGTATTTGGAAATCCTTTTTTTCCAAACTTCGATCAATGCCAAAATTTTAATTGAACCATGTGATGATTATCGAGCGATAACTCACCAAAGTTTTTCTTTTCCCTTTCTTTCCTCTATAATTGTATCAGGTTTACCCCTCTTTCGTTATGCCCTGAACGCCTCGTGCTCAAATATTTGCGCAAACGACGTCACTACTGGGAATCTCACGCGATCCTCCTCAGTCAGCGGCGTGTTGCCCGGCCGATCTGAGACCGCGACAAGGAACCCAGCCTGTTGTGCCGCAGTAGTTTCTTGGAGAAATATAATTTCGAGAATAAGATCGATTTGTAAAATTGGGTTGGACCCGAAGGCGACAATACGTTAAACTCACCTTTCACGTTATCGCTCACAAACAGTATCGTCGACGGGTCGGACTCCTTGCCAATGTCCTTGGCGATATTACGATAAGACTGCGACTCGATCTTGAGGCCAACGGCTGTGTCATAATAGCCCGAGAAGTACTGTAGAACAAGTCCCGAAATCGCAATAGGGTTAGTTGCACGAAAACCCAGCCCAACAAGTCCGATCGCACTAGAATACGTACTTGAAGAAGATCTCCCTTGTCCGAGTAGCCGAACAATAGCTTCTGCGCCGGCACACTGCCGGACGAGTAAATGTAAATTTTAGCTCCGGTGTCACGCCACCTGTTTAAGGCCGGGACGACATCGTCATACACGCTGTCAATCCCAATGAGCATTGGAAGAAAGAGAGAAGAAGGGGACAATGCGACGCGTAAGCGGGTATGTCCTCACATCATCACTACGGAGAGCGAACAATAGATTGAGGAAAGATAAAAGAGAGAAAGAGACTATAAACTTTTGCACTCACATGGATCTAATCACGCCGGACTCGAATCCGCCCTGCCACATGTACCCCTGGAATGATTTGAGTGCGCCAATCTTACGGTCAGCAGCCACCTGCCATTTAATGTTTTGGGAGATGGCACGTTTCACATCGTTGGTGTTGCTGTGAGACATTGCGTGAAAATAAATAAAAAGATGTAATGTGATGTTTATTTATGTAAGATTGTGGTGGAGAAAGATTTCGGCAATGTATGGGAAGGCAGAGCCAATGATTTAAAAAAAAAAAAAAAAAAAAAAAAAAAAAAAAGAGAGTCACGGACGTTAGAGTATATAAATTACCTTGATGTTTCTTCAGGGATAAGAACAGCGCCTGAGAGCCCTTCGGCCACGTCCTTGGCAGCCTGCAACCAAGGATGGTTTGATGTGTGTGTCCGATGATTTGTCAGATCGATGCAAGAAGAGGCAAGCGTTCAAGAGATAATAAAAGGATGTAATTGCTCTCTGAACCCATGCGCGTGAATACAGAATATATATATAACAAGCACCTGTTCGCGCAGTAACTGAACTTGCTCCTTGAGTTCTGTTGAGTTCCAGGTCTGGTCGAGAAAGCTGTCGAGGCCGTTGGTGACGTAGGGGAACTGTACGAGCGCACAAGCGCGTCAGCAGACGTTCGATGGTTGGGATTGGATGGAAATCCGGAAAGGGTAAGGAGGCGGAGTGGGGTTGCAATAGATACCAGTATATCCTTGACAAAGGTGATGGGAGTGGTGGTGCCCTCGATGTCGAGGACGACAGTGTCATAATTCGGAGCGGACATGGTCGGACGAGGGCGGAGGTGGGATGGGTTGGAATTGAAATGTTGACTCAAACCAAGCCACGGGTTCAGTGACTGGCTTGACGGATTTGGTGCATTTTTTGGGTTTGAGTTTGCGCTTTGGGTGTTCAATTGATTCTTTGGGAGTGTTCAATTTCTTTGGGAGTGTTCAATTTCTTTGGGAGTGTTCAATTTCTTTGTGTGTTCAATTGGTCAATTGGCGGAATAGCTTACTCCCGTTTCACATGATTAAACCTCCGCCCAAATTTCCGTTCCGTCTTTCTGTCTTCTTGTCTCGAGTACTTGTGCATCTCCCCTTCTATTCCCCCCTACATACACAATAATGTCTCTCACTTACGGTTATGAAATGGGTAAGCTGCCCCCCCGCCTACCCGCGAACTCGAATACCCTCCCATTCCTAACCACTTTCCCCCAAACGCAACAGAGGCCACCTCCGCAAACGAGCCTGCTCGTCTCGTCTGTCCTCCCCATCCGCCTGCCAAAATCTCCCTCTCCTCCGCCACAAGTGCCTCAAAGTGGATCTTTCTCGGCACACGTCCCGCCATCCTCACCTGGCTACGCACCCACCCTACCATAGTTCTCGAAAACACAATCTTCACCTCCCCCTCTGTCATCGCCCTCCCAAACACCGCCGCTGAGCTTGTCATCGACCTTTTACCTTCCACCAACCCCGCTCAGAAAACCCTCACCAACCTCCGATCCTTCATCTTTTCTGACCCGTTCGTCCGCGTCGAGATTCGGCCCAAACTTGACAAGGTCGACGCCATCGTCCCTGCTCTTAGACGTATCGTCGTGGCATCGGACGTGCAGGTCGGCGAGATTACAGACGAACTCGAAAGACAGTGGAGCAGGCCGGCTCCAGGCTACTTTGAACAGCTGCTTTACATAAATCGGAAGCCCGAGGAGGTCGTACTGGAGCCCGTGGATGGCTTCGGGTACGGCGAGGAGGCCAAGAAGAGGGAAAGGGCATCGTGGAACGGGACGGCATCGACATGGGTCACGCCACGCTTGTATGTCGAGAGGAACCAGAACGCACTGTAATGTATCCTCAATTGCCTCCTTTTTCTTTTATTATTCTCTCTCATTTGGCTGGGCTAGAACTCTTAAAGAATGGGTTTGTATTCATTACCTAGTCAAAAACCTTTTCTAACTTTACATTTTACATGCCCATTTTCTCGTTTCCCAATCTATCCCATTACATTACAATAACAGAAAATCCAATTCGCTCAACCACTCTCCCACTTCCCCAACCATGCCGAGCGGCAACACCTGGTCGCCCGTTCTCCCTTCTCCGACCTACGTCAAGCCTGACCGCCACCGCGCCATGTCCATGGACAATGTCACCCGCCCGGAGCGTTTCCGGGCGATCGTCGGTGGACTCGAAGCCATGTTGGCCGCACCAACAGGGAATGATTGGGAGAAGATGGTCGAGAGGGAGAGTGCAGGGAGGAGGTCCGTGTCGATACAAGCACCATATTGAAGTCTCGTTCGAGAAGACTTTGGAAAGAAAAAATGGGATGGTTAATTGTTATTCTTCAAACAGTCGATCGTAAGATGACCGCATCGTACATACCCTTGAAGAAGTGTTTTATGGTGGTATACCTTGTATTATAGAATAGAAAATTTGTACTTTTTCCGATCCTGCTTATGGATGTATTACGGTGTTTGCTTTGCTTTTCTTGCGACTCTCTTTTTATATAATTTTATATATTTATTTAGTTCCATTAATATATTATCAGGCGCCGCTGTGCGTGCGCGTAATCCCCTGGCTTCCAAAACAATACAGCAAAACAATACAGCATGTTTAGTATTGCGTTTATGGTAATAGATTAATTAATTGATCACATATCACGCGTACATAAGGTTAAGTTAAATCAACAAAGGCATTGCATTCATAAAATAGTTTTTGTTTTTAGAACAGCATATCACCAATGATTACTGAAAATGATGTTGTAGTTTTATATGAAGAAACAATTGATTCTTATTTTAAATAGCTTTTAGAACTATAACTACTCTTAAATCTGAGTTAAGATATTTGAAATGACTGATTGTAGAGAAATCAGTTACTTTCTTGGAATTCATATAAGTTGAGATTACAATAATCTTCAATTACTTCTTGATTATTATATTACTTAATTACTTTATTGTTTTAATATTACAGACTGCAATCTAGTATATTGTGAGGCTAACCCCAAATAAACCTGATTTCTGAGAACTTACCACTATGCCTAATTTGGAGTATTCATTACTTTCTGCTTTTAGTCATTTCTACACATTTTAGCTTAATGATAATTTTATTAGCATGATGATAATTTTGTTAGCATGATGACAATCCTGTTGATATTATAAAGTTTTTGTTGGTAAGATACCATTCACAATAATCAAGTCAAACCTGTAGCAAAGCTATTCAGTAATCTCTCAATTTTATACAAATACCCACTCTATTTCCTTTTAAGTAAAGTCAGTTCTTTCAGAGTCTTTGAACAAGTATAGTATATAGCTGCTAGTAGAGATATGTAATAAAGAACAGAAACTTGGAGAAATTCTTGTCAACATTCGTGGTGGAGGCGAATATAATTGAGGGTGCCTGAGGTTTAATTCCACAGTTATCATCCCCACTTTAATAAGCTTTTTAACATGCATCAAGGCATCAAGGTATTGAATCGGAGAAGTCACAATGTTTGGCGATCTCTTTCATTATTCGCTCATTAGTTTATTTTGTAAAAAAAAAAAAAAAAAAAAAAAAAAAAAAAAAAAAAAAAAAAAAAAAAAAAAAAAAAAAATCTAGCTAACTCTGAACTGTTTAATTAAGAGAAAAACCATCGTCTTCCTCGCAATGAAACTTCTTTGCTTGCGATGTAACGTGGTTCCAACTGCGTTGATTGTAAGAGGGATCAAAGTGGTATACCCTATGGAATTAGACAGAAATTTCGACTCGAAGACTTTGCAAGTGAGTAGTTTTCCCAAATTGTCACGGTTTTTTTTATTTTTATTTTTTTTATTTTTCATCCCTCTTGAGCATAGCCTAAATCTCCTACAAACTCGCCCTCAAAAGGTCAATGATATTTCATAAACTTCACCATCTCAAGTGGTGGCTGTTGCAGCGCATGAAGTCGAAGGTGATAATATATTTGACGAATTTTTGAAGTATAATTTAATAAGCAAACCAACTGTGATATTAGGGAACCATGTATTGGTACTCGTGACCAATGCACAGTAACAATTTAGCATGCAACATCTTCGAGCCCATTGATAGTTTTTTTAATTTAGCGTTTAATGTTAAAATTCATCACACCGGGAAATCAATTGTATTCTTTATCTCTTAGAATTACGAATCGCTTGCGAGCGGCGAATTCAAAGTTTTTATCGGTCGAATTGAGCCATCATACCATTTATTATTTTTTTATTTTTTTAATGTGTTATGAAATTAATTATTCATTGTTGTAATAATACATTGTGTTTTCTTTTTTTTATTTTTTTTTTATTTTTTTATTTTTTTATTTTTTTTTATTTTTTTTACAGCAACTCTTTTCAAATAAATGTAGATGATAGCCGCCCAAAAGTTAAATCCGAACTAAAGCTTGGAAAAATTGTATAGCAGACATACCATCAATGAATAGAAGAGTGATTGCATATCAAGCAGGAAAAATTTTGACGAACGGAGTCCATCGGTAGGTGAAAAGTGCTTGGTAATTACTTAGTGAGCCAGAGGGTGAGGCCCTGGGTTTGAATGGCGAATGTTGTCGGCGATGAAGGCGTTTTGGGAAAGCTATATTGATTTTGTCATCAAAACAGTACGTGACGTCACAGTCGCGCTTGACCGAAGCCCATCCTCCGTACCTGTCAAAGATCAAGGAATAAGGATGTCTGCAAACTGTTCCGCGTACTTCCATTCAACTCCTGCGAGCACTCACAGCTTTATCGGGTTCTACGAGTACCGTCGACGCCAAGAAGATTTCACTTTCTCCTTTCAGAAGGAAGCTAACAAGCTTAAGAGAGATCTTTTGCAGCTGATGAGCGACGATTCAAAAGAAATAAGGATTTCTGCTTCCAATCTCCTGCAGAAATATAAGGCAAGTCATTTTTTAAAGTAAACCTTGGTGTTTCTTCTGAGAGCTCTAAGCAGGTTTATACGACTAGGAGAGTCATGTCGCGCCCTGACTTTCTTATGTACTGCTTGTACGTCGTATATCGCAAGTTCGGTCTGAAGGACCTCTTGTGCACACAACTACGGCGGGCATCTGGCGGCTGCCCACCTTATGGTCTGCGTGTCCGTTGTGTACTTGTTGTAGTAGCCCTCGGCCTAGTACCAATTTTATTCCTTCTTACTGCTCTTTCGGTGATACTCAATTCCTCTCTATGTTTTCACTTTTAAGGAACATCGTGAGAAGTATGAAGATGTCCGGCTCTTTTGGAATAACATCGAATCGCTTGTCTATGTCTCCGATTTAGATGCTGACAAGGTTTGATTCATTGCTTTTACTGAATAATTTTTTAACGTCCATGTACTGATAATGGCTTTCGGATTGCAGATGAAAGCAGCTCGTGCGATAACTCAGGGGACCGCTAAAGCGGTCTCGGCCGTGATGAACGATGTTACAAAGCTGGTATGAATATTATAGTCAATGGGTAGAATAATGTTCTTCTGTTTAATTGTAGTCTCACTTTTCTATTTCCAGAGTTCAACCAAGCGTCAAAGAGACAATAGCAGTGATACTGATTCGATCCGCACCATGAAAGTGCGGGAGAATTGTAAGGAGCAGACGCCTTCGTCGGTTTCTGCAGCCGACAGCGGTTACACCATACCCACCCGAACTACTCCTGAGTACGACGACTGGACTGACATCAACCTTGGAGCGTTGTCAGACGAGTTTGACATAGATGAAGACCTAGTTAAACCGAACAACGTGATCAATCTTGAAGAGATTGTTTCCACGCACACAAAATGGTTGCTATGTGATGGTAGGGATGTGCGATCTATCTTTGAGGAGTACCGGGTCGGCGTCGGAAAAACTGACTTGTATGTCGTCATATTTCTCCCGCCTTATTATGACTCTCGCTCATCGCCTTGCAACTTACTACTGCCATGATTCTTGTACCCTTTTACCTTGTCCCAGCATCGCCCAATGCCATGTCATGGAGATTGTAGAGACTGCTCCTATCCGCAGAGGCAAGTTCGGTGACGACGAAGCTGCCTGGCTCGAGATTTGTGCGGCAATGGAGGCGAAGTGGGATACTTACCAACCATCGTCTCATGCTAGTCAGTATTTACAATCGCTGATGATGGTAAGGCTGCGAATGCTTTCTTTTTAATATACGATCACTTTTCAGTGGATTCGCGTTTCAAAGGTACTTAACTTTGTTTTCATACCATTTCCTCGGCGGTTCGCCCTTTTCAAGGCCAGCATTAAAGAAACCCGGCGGGCGCTGATGGTGCCGTACTGCTCGACGCCATACAATATACAAGAACACTATGATCTTAATTACATACACATGGTCGTAAATAAGTTGTAAGACATTTCTCTTCGCCCCCCGACCTCTTGATAAATATCTAATTGTACACCACAACACATTAATGAACTCGTTGTTCACTCTAAAACCCTTCGATAAAAAAGTGTTACTTTTTTCGAAGCTCCAAACAACCCACTTCTTGACGCCGACAACTCAGAGGGGTTCCTCCAGGCGCATGTCTTTGCGCTGCTTATCGACCAACTATTTTTTGATCTGCCAGACATCCAGGTCGTCCGGTAAATATCTGCGAATTCTGTCATCACTTTCAAAAAAACAAAGGCATATCTTCCTTTCCTCTTGTTCAACTTCGGCCCTTTTTATTCTCAGCGGCGAGAAGGCTTCCCGCGCTGTGTCCTACCGCAAGAATGCCCAGCGACAGCTCGGAACTACCAAGCTGTCGGCCGCGAAGCTCGACTCTGCACTTCTTACACGCGATGCGTGGCGTGTAGAGCTTCTCACCATGGAAGCCAGCCGCACAGACAGCATTGAGGGCCAGACAAAGCAACTGAGCGACGTGCGCAAACTCACCCGTGCGCTCAAGGACCAGCTCGACTTCATATATACCAGGTTCCCAGACTCACAGAAGCAGAGGATTGTCGATGTCGAGGTGTTCGGCATCATGACTTCAGGTAGTCCCATATACTGTTGTCTTTTTTTATTTTATTTTATTTATTTTATTTTAGAAGATGAGCTTTCGGAATGAACAAATTTCATCCTCATGTTTTATTTTTACGACGGCCCAATATTCTCGGCGGATAAAGGCCTCGAGGGTCATGTCTACGCCCTTGACCTCCCATGCTCGGGCCTCTATCGCTTTACTGAACTATTCCGGTTTGAGGTCCCCAAGCAGTTTGATTCTTATTTCCTGCTTCTCAAGACGCTCGCGCGCATGTTGGCGCTGAAGGTTTGTTGGTGAGGGAAGGGGAGAATAAAAATGCTATGGTGTCTGATTTGATGTACCGCAGGATCTCACATGTTTCTTGTCTCATATCCCAGCAACGTGTTCGTGGGGTGCTAAGCACTCTCGAAGCCATCAAGTTGTCCGCAGCCCGTGAGACTCTGGTAGATGGTGGCCTGCTCTGGTCGCCGAAACGACCACTTGAGAGTAATCCAACCCGCCCGACCCCTGAGACTCCCACGAAACGGGTGAAGTGATAAAGAATTCGGTATTCCGGTGCGGGTTGTAATAAGTGGATGACGAAAGTAGAAAACTTAATGTGGGTGACAGAGAGGAAATGTGCCGAATGTATATAGCAAGGGTTTATTGTTTGTTTTGCTGACTCGAAACGAACCAAAGCCGGAATCAAAGGACAGCTACAAGTCGGAAGCGAAGGACAGCCCAGAGTCGGAATCGGAGGACAACTACAGGTCGGTATTGTATCTCCAATTGCGATGTATATTTTACTCACAAATTGTGCACTTTCTGCTGGCTGACTTGCTTTGATTTTGGTATATCTCACAACAGTTTTCCATCTTCCACATTGGTTATGGTTCTGCTTTATTATACCACTTAAATCAATGAGTATGCTCTAATACTTGTATAAGTATCCTTAGTATTTTCTTAATAAATCAGTAGTTTTAGGTTGATATTTGAGGTTGATGCTAAGATGGTTAGAGTTTGAGAGTTAGATCAGATACTATTTATACTAAAAGCTGATAAACTCTTTACCTCTATATTGATTACAGAATATTGAATAAAATTACTATTCAGAACCAAACATTATTACTTTCTATTTTAGAGATGCTTATATAGTTCTATAAGATAATAATCTTTTCCAACTTGACCTATGATTCAGATATTACTAAATCTGAATTGCTCCTAAAGATATATAAAACTACCTTTAGAACACACTATAGGTACTATGAATTCTTAGTTATATCTTTTGGCTTAATCAATATCTTATCTACCTTTTAAATTCTCCTTACTAATATCTTTAAGTATCATCTCAATATTGATGTTTGATAATATTATCATCTACTTTAAAGAAAAGAAAGCTTATTTCAAGATACTCCAACAATGCTTAGAAATTTTACAGCAAAATAAGCTTTATACTAAGTTGCCTAAGAATGAAGTTTTTGATTTACTTTTTCATTCCTCTTTCTTTTCTTCTTTTTTTTTTTTTTTTTTTTTTTTTTTTTTTTTTTTTTTTTTTTTTTTTTTTTTTTTTTTTTCCTTTTTTCTCGATCTGTATTATATTTTGCTTAATATTAAATAAGTTAAACATGAGATAATTCACGTAGAGTTAAAAACGTAAAATTGGTTAATTTCCTGATACAAAATATTTACTATGTCATTTCTTGGTGCCTGTCTTGCCAGACGTTGATCTGACGAACATGAGTTGACTTTAGCCAGATTCGAATTGATGATCTGCATGTTTGACAGACGTGCAGAAGTGGCCCCCGCATTTCGTTTTTTAGTTTTTTACATTCTTGGTAGCGCTGTTTAGCATTCATTTTATATCCTGGAAAAAATAAGGAGACATAGGGACATATGGCCGGTTAGTGAACAGAAAAGGGAATTCCTACTGTGATCGACATTATCTAACGGCGGGGGCGAAAGGCTCCCAAGAAGGGCTGTCATCCCCGATGACAAAGATCAGTGAATTGTGAAATAATGCCCTTTTGTTTTTTTTTTATCGGGCAACGGCAAAAAAAAAAAAAAAAAAAAAAAAAAAAAAAAAAAAAAAAAAAAAAAAAAAAAAAAAAAAAAGGGAGAAAAAGGGTGGATATTTTATCCACCTAAAACAAAAAAAAAAAAAAAAAAAAAAATGTAACTTTAGGGTCCGTACAAAACGTTTTTTAAAAGGGGT
>RBNK01001607.1:0-14420 GCA_003990785.1 Endogone sp. FLAS-F59071 | reverse complement strand
TTTCCCTTTATGATCTTCTCGTCAGGTCCCAAGTAATCGACCAGTTTGCGTTCCAGCTGTCGATTGTCAGCCAGAAATGCAAGTTATACGCGGCTTCACAGTAATGAGACACCTTCTGTCTCCTTTCTTTTCTTCAGTATTTACGATCCACTTTGCCTTTACTATTAATAATATAAACTTTGGCGGATGCGCCTTTTCTATACTACAATCATTAATCATCAGGAAAACATTTTTAAATAGTTCATGAACAATATTACTAAAAGCTATGAACAAAACAGCTATGAGCACAGATACTAGATATAGACTATGAATTGTTTTTTTTTTTTTTTTTTTTTTTTTACAAACTTGCTAGAACAGTATATAAACAGTGTGTAAACAGTTTAAGAATAGTATTGCAAAAAATGATGAATACTACAGAAAAGCCCAGAACAGCCTACAAAATAGCCTGTAAGTATAGATTATGAACTGAAAAAATATTTTTCTAATAATGTTATATTATGAAAAAGAGACATATTTATATTTATATTTTTAAAGTACTTTATATTTAACAAATAAGTTGAATTTTAGCAATAAATATAGAAAATAAAAGTTGTTAAAATTTGTAAAATAGATAAATATTATTATAACTAGAAAAATTAACTCTAGGTATATATTAGTTTTTTTTTTTTTTTTAAGTTTTACAATGTATAAATAATTTATAACATAATACAAAGCATCTCAAGCCTGATTGATAAAGGTCAATGAATACTTTAAATATATGTAATTTAGAAAGACCTTGCAAAATTTATTTTATTCTACTTTATTTCTTATATTTTAAATTACTACTTTGCAATTACTATACTAAGAACACTTTTGCTCTAGGGATTTTACTTATTTATTATTTAGAATAATTTTATCTTTAATAAAGTAAAGCTTATAGCCTAAGCTAGAAATAGATGAATGAATGATATTATAGTCTATATATTAGTTACCTCAACTGGTTGTAGGTTGAAGTGATTTCATTAGCAATGGAGAGAAATAATAATAAAAGTTCAAAAGATAGAACTGTAGATTTTGGAGCTGACCGGAGAGGCCAGCGACTATATCTTCTAGGAATATATCTGGACAGTCACTGAGGCAAAGATAACTGATAAGAAAAAGGGTGGAACTAATTCCCAGGAACCATAGTACCAGGATGAGCAATAATAATTAATCTCAACAATGAGGTGAGATAGGTTCAGCTAAAGCTTCAAGATATTGAGTTATGTCTTTTGTATTATCTAGCATGTAATGGATAAAGACTATCATCATACTTTTAAAGTCATTGCATAGGTCGAACCCGAGGTGATTTGTTGAAATCCTATAATAAACCCCCGCTCTTAAGTTCTTTGGCTGGTTTCCCGTTCTATTATTATTATTACCCAGGTCTTTGCCTCACAACTCTATGCGTCCACCCCTAGATCTTCAACATGATTAACTCAGCTAATTGCTTCATTTCCTCAAAAAAAAAAAAAAAAAAAAAAAAAAAAAAATATGATAGAATAATACTAGACAAATAGTGTCATCAAATTTATGAAATTAATGAGCAGCTGGAGTGGTGATCTAGTTGGATTAATTAACTTGATATAGAGGAAGATGTCTCGTAAAAGCTCTTGAGGCAAATGTTTGTTCTTGCGAGCCATGCCTCTTTCACAATGTTATGGTTGAATTGTCAGGGCTTTGATGCTTTTAAGATAAGGGAAATGCAGTATTTAACTAGTTTTTTTTTTTTTTTTTTTTTTTTTTTTTTTTTTTTTTTTTTTTTTTTTTTTTTTTTTCTAAATTTAAAGAGAATTCTTATGGAACAATAATGACGTTTACAGTTCATACATGCGCAAACTCGTATTCCCTCACAAAGAACTTCGTCCAGGTAACCAAATAACGCAAATCCACTCCATTCTCATCCATGTGGTGGTATAAAAGAGTGCTTTATACATGCCAGATCAACAGTCTTGCCGATCTATACACTCCTCTTGAAAATTCAGCAAGGTATTGGTGAATTTCCATCGTTGGCACTTAACGTGTACCCGGGAGGTGGGGGGGTAGAGATATACGACGAAGGTATATGTACAAGCAAATATGTAGATGCTACGGCTATACCATTGTCTAGACTAGTGCTCCGAACGGGTCGACCCGCAACCCGATCCGAGATGACATAAACGTCGTAGTCTTTGAAGGGCCGAAAGCCTAATTATACGGACCGTGAGTATTATCAAGCCAAATTTCCGTCTCAAAACTATCTCGGAGTCGATAGGGTCGGAGCACTAAGTCTAGACAGCTTCAAGGTTCAGCAGTGCTTGCAACATTCTTTTTCCCTAAAAGCGAGAGGTCGGCTTTGAAGCCTTTAGGCCTTTAGGACTATATTTCCAAATTCAGCCTTGGCACGTAAAGGTGACCCCTGAAAGATATATACAACTGATTGTCCAATCAACGTTGTCGAACCCTTACATAAGCCGAACATAATAACTTTTTTAAAATGATATTTTTTTGCTCCTGGGGTTACCAGCCATAAAAACTTTTAATGAATCTAGTTAAAACAGTTAGCATACATGTATGATCGTATAAAACATAATGTAAAAGGTAATAAAGCAGAAGAATGAATGAATGAAATAATCGAGAATAGTACACATTCAATGGACCAATAATTGTATTTGTTTGGAGAATGTGAGTGCCCCAGCATTAGTATTTTTTACAAAATAATGATATCACGCATCTTATTTCAATACGACGTCAGGTTAATTTTTTCTTTCTTTCTTGGCAGCCTTCCGGATCTTTGCGGCACATGCCTTTATCTCTATATGCGCGGCGATCCCTCTAGCCTCCAACGTATAGTCTGACAATTCGGTTATGCTAGCGGTCGACTAGCGAACGCGTAGTGGTAGTTCGAGTAACTTTCGTATTGAGGATTTTCAATCTTCATCGCCTCAATCAATGCGTCAAATTGATCGCTGGTGTAGTTAAGCGAATACAGATGGAATTGCTAGATGAAATATGAATAAAAATAAATAAGGCTTGTCAACATTATTGTTATCAATCGGCAGAAAAGCATAAGCAATTTCCCTCATTAAAACACACACATACCTTCAGCGCAATCATGGCCAATATTGCATTTTGCTGCATTGCATCACCTAGTTTACCACCCCAACCCTTTCACAAAAGGAAAAAAAATAAAATTGAATAAAGAGCCTCAAGAAACTAAGCTCAGCAGGCAGTGAAATTCACAATTTCTTACTACAGGTATGGAACCAAAATTTGTCTGGGCATTGATAAAGTTATTATCATGAAGGAAAGCGTCGAGATGTCTCGCCAAAAAAACATCGATGCCACGGGCTTGGAAGCCGTGAATCACTGAGAGTCGATTCGAAAGGATTGGTAAATTGTTTTGTCTATCCGCAAACATGCATTGAACGCAATGTTAAAAACCAAGCAATAAATATACTCACTCCTAGAACAGCCAATCTTTGCCTGCGGTCCCTTACGTTTCGGTTCAATGTCGACCTCAACCATTTCCACAAACCCTCCTGGGCGCAGAACGCGGTATACCTCACGAAAGAGAACGGGTAGCTCTGTCTGTACCATAGTGTAAGCCATGTTACGAATATATATGTAATCAAACGATTGATCTTCGAATGGTAATTTTTCTCGAATATTTCCGATTCTGAATTCGCAGTTGTTAGGTTTGATTGTCTGGAAAATAAATAAATAAATAAATTTCAGAATACTTGTGTTATTTTTCAAGAATTTCATTTCGTAAAATTTCAACTGCAACTTTAAGTACCTCGGGAAAGCCATCAGAAATATCAATCCCAATAAAAGTGCTTTGGGGATAATCTGTGGCCATTTCCTAGAAACAAGCGATAAGTAAATTAAATTAAATTAAATAAACCTTGAACCTTGGGTGCATTTATTAATATTTTTCGTTTTCATCTGTGAAAACTTACCAATATCCATGTTCCTATGTTAATAATAATAGTAAAGGATTTTGTGAAATTGGAATTCGAATCAACCAACCAAAATTAGGAAAATAATAATGGGATGGTACGCCTTACCTGGACCGCAACTATCAACGTGAAGCAATAATACGATGATTAATTCATACTATCAAGTAGTGTTCACCTAAATAAATACACGGAACTCACTATTAAAAGAGCGCCAAACCTACCCCAAATCTAAAACCTTAATGCCGGCACGGAGCACCTGTTTGATGGGCGCATGAAAATTTCGCCTATATTTATTGGCGAAACCTCGTTTGTGTGAGCAAACTCCGTTGAGTTCCGTAAGTCACTTTCCGCTACGTAAATAGCCCATACCCTTGGAACACCTCTTTTAGCATGAAATGCTCTAGCATCATTCTGTCGCTTTCAGTCGCGTCGTTCGGCATAACTGACGTGAAGAGAATGAGATTTTATTAAAGACATGCACGACACAAGTTCGTGACCAATTAAAGCAAAAGATGAAATTACAACTGTAAGGCTTGGTGCTCGATCATTGGAAAGTTACCGTAATGAACCCCGTCGGTAATATTGAATCGACGACCCTCCATCCATTTGAAGTGTGGTGCGTTCGAAGTGACCGATTCTTTAGTGACGATGTCCGTTGAGTTAATCGCTGCAGTCTTGTCCGAATGGACACCATAACGATTGCCACTCCCAGTTGATGCCGACGATGGCGATGATGACGACGTTAGCGACCTGCCGAACGCCTTACGCAGAGCCAAGAATAAGCTTGTCATAGTTATTTGACTGGGCGGATATTCTGCACAAGCGTTTGGTGTCTTGGAGGAGGTTGAAACGAGCAAAAGTTTGTTAATTTCTGTGGCCACCAAATTACCGAGCACATGGCAAATAGGAATGTTACATAATCACGCTTCAGTGCCACCGGAGAGCTTACTACCGCCGACATTAATTATATTTTCTTTCTGCAACCGATAAATAAAAGATACCAAACTCAAACGAGTTACAGGTATTTCTTTGTCAGGGGTTTTATCTTCCTCTTCTATCTAAAAATATTCAAGTATACTCAATACAAGTAATTCTGACTGGTTCAACGTTTAAAACAAGCGCAAATCATCTGGTCAAAAAACCTTTGTTCATCCATTTCCGAGTTTCGCTTCTTCTTCTTCTTCTTTTTTTTTTTTTTTAGGCCTTCAATAACTATTTTATAAAATCAAAGGTTTTTTGGGGGGTGTGTGCCGATCAGAATAGAGTTCGGCAATATTGAGTTAGTGCCATCCCGAGGCTGCAACATGGATTTATTGATGAATCCCGTGGTTGTATATAATTACATAGATCATTCGATCAAGAAAGCAATTGCAATTTGGAATTGTGGTAACACCCCGCATTTATATCAGGAAGATGAATGTTTAAAGTGTGGGATTCTAATGGGTCGTCTGTAACGATATTATCAGAAAGGCTCAATATAAATGTCTTGGACTCGTAATTCCAAGATCTACAATCCTTGGGAGCCGAGAATCGGGTTACAATTAACGTACCCTTCACCTATACATATACATCCGACGCTTCTTTTTTTTTTTTTTTTTTTTCTTCAGCAAAATGAAGTACGCCGCTCTTTGCATCAGGAATAACAAAACAAGCACGCCAAAAATAAGGGCAGGAAACCAGTTTTCTACAAATAGCTCTCGGTTATGACAAATTTGGCTTAAATTCGGTTATCGAATAGGGTCTATCATCTGCGTAGAATTGAAGTAGATATTCCGTAAAACCCGTCAGCCTTATGAGGTTGTTATACACGGCTCAGATCGGCAAAGTTGATATCCAGATACCGGGGCTCGAGGAAAATCGGTCCAGTAATAATTGCGCCTGATTTCCTGCTTATAAATGCAATCTTGCTTTGTCGTCCCTTTTTGATGCAAGTAGTTCTGCATACTTAAAGTTAACTTATTCATGTGCACAGCGTGTATTCTAAAGAATTAGTTGTGATTACAATGGGCGATGCTTGGATATGTTATTTATTGGTAATTGTTAGAAATCCAAATGACTTGAGTCCACTTTTGGTCGTAACTTGATTGGGGGATGGGAAAAAAAAAAAGGATTATTGCACAAGTTATAAAAGAAGTATTCACAATTGCAAAAGTTGGCACTAAACAAACATCCGAGATTCGCACAATCTGTAGATCGACGAGTTATACGGTTATGCTCGTGACAAATCAGGAAATATCTATGGCAGGTTAGAGTACTTTACATTATCACGTTGCGGCTATAGTCTTCACCCTTCATTGATCATTGCAATTCCAAGCGTACAAACCCTACATTCTTGCTTTGTAGAACTTATCTAATTTTGGGTCCCTAATCAATTGGTAACAGTGCAAGGCATTCCGAGACCCCTATTTCAAAGTTACCTCCATGAGCCTGTACATACATCCCAGGGGCAAATGTGTACCCCACGTAATTTACTCCTTTAGAGCATTAGGGTTAAATTTAGGGGTAAATTAGATCCAAAAATAAGGTTTATTCTGCATTTTTATTTTATAAATATATCGGTTAAATTAAACACACACGTTTGCCACCGACGTCTCATTTGCCATGGATTCTGACTCTGACTTTCTTGACGAATTTGATGACAGGGAAGCCCAGCAAGCCATTGTTCTCCTTGCAGCAGAAAACTTGCTGCTGAACCATAGTGGCTCATGTCCAGGCAGAGCTTCAAATGTGAATTGAGGTATCCAGCAAGGTCACGAGGACTATTTGCTCCGGAGCTGATCTATGGTAAAAAGGTCTTCAACCAACACTTCAGAATGTATCATTTGCTCTTCCTCTGTATTGTAGAAGCTGTAGAGGCTTATGATATCTACTTCCAGCAGAAACCCAATACCCTAGGAAACCTCAGACTTTCACCTATTTAGAAATATACTACAGTCATCTGTTAGCTTATGGAATGTTAGCTGATACCATTGATAAATATATACAAATTGCTAAGACTACAGCCATCAAGAATCTAAATACTTCTACTAAGTTATCATTTATATATTTAATAATAAGTATCTATAGCCTTAACTAAGATATAAAATAACTTCTGGCAGTCAGTGAACAGTAAGGCTTTCATAGCATATTAGGTAGTCTTGACTGTATATACTAGAATTGAGAAAACTATTCAATAGCCTAGCTGAGCTAGTATATTGATAAAGAAATAAGCTTGACTATTATTCTCAAGGCTATTACCTTATAATCTATAAATATAGTATACTTTTTTTTAGATACTAGAATTCTATAATAATATCAGTATCTTAGATAGATTTTTGCTTTTCACAAGGTTGCAAAATAGTTAGATATTTGTAATATTTAGAGTTAATAATTATAAATGTTAAAGTTTAGAAACTCATTAAAAAAATATTTTCAGTTTATTATTCTGAAGTAGTTTGTCCTTTTGCTCTGCTGTTTTGGTGCAGTTCTGGGTAGTTTGTAAGTAGTTCATAAGTAGTTCTAGAGTAGTTTATAAGTGTTTGTCAAAAACAGTTTATAGTTTGCAACTAGTATTTATACTTGTAGCTATTTGTTTATAGATCTTAATAAATACTGTTTATGAATAAAGTAATATTATTCATAAACTAAAAATATTTTCCTAATGTTCTAGCCAAGATACAACCAGTTGCTCATCCTTAGTTTTTGTCTTTCTACTTCAATCTTGGCATCACAGGTGACAAATGACAGGAGACCTGGAAGACTTCTTCAGACTGTGCAGATGGTTCTTGGGTATGTTCCAGGAAAGTAGAATTAGAGGGAGAGGCCATGATGAAGGTAGGAAGGTTGCAAGGGTACATGTAGAGGGGAGGTAGGCATGGTGATGACATGATCGATATTTAGCCAGGGTTAAAAAAATGGTCAAATGTAGCCGAAAAAGTACCCATTTTGAGTGATGGTTAATTTATTTGAAAATTTAACCCTCCCGGTGCAGGACCCAAAAATTAAATTTTTGGCTAAATGCCTGTTAATTTGGGTTTACCCACAAATTTAACCCTCCTGGTGGAGATGCTCTTAGCTAACTTTAATTTCTCCCTAGATTTGCTTTCCATAGCGAACTACTGTGGATAGGTCATGTAACAATACTAGTGTATGGGACTATTGAATCCAGGGGTTTTGAAATGCAATATAGGTCGATGGTTTTTCAAGCCAAGGGAAATAGCGCCGCGGTACTCGGTCTGCGTAATTTCATGCCTTTCATTATTACCATACTCTCTTTCTTCTTTTCATCTTGTCTGTATTCGTTACATTACCTTGGTATTAAATCTGAACGATTGTTGCGCAAACAACGGCGAATCGTCTTCACTATACTTTAAAAGTCTGCTGTGAAAGCGATAGCCTCTACATGGTCAATAATATTCCTTAATGATTATCTATAATAGCTTTTACGATTAGTCGTTTAATACACTGTACTGTGGGCATGCACACAGTGGTTCTCTAGACATTTAGTCATTCTCGGAGAATGAATGGCGCGTGTCGTTGAGGGGGTCAGCTGCTAACCCAAGTCGATAAATATTTTGTGAAAGCTATATACATTTTAAACTTTTGCCCATCATCCCTGGCGTAAAATCCGTCATATTGTACTTTAGAAATGGTTGCGTGAAGTATTCGTGCTTTGAGGGAAATGCATATTTATGTGTGCAAAAATTCCAATCGCGATTTCTTCACATCTTTCTATCTTGTTTTACTTCTCACTTCCCAATAAGTATATAGTTTGGCGGAGAAATTCACCGATGGCGTTATGTCCGGTTATCCCGATCAAAAATGGCATAATCTTTTTTGGTGATCTTTGATTTTCCCAGATGCCAACTGGCAAGTGGTTATTTGTGAAGCGAGAAGAAGATTGTTTGCAAACCGGCAAGCCCGTGAACGTTTGGCGGTTTGGTTGATCGTCTAGATTGTACGATTGTTGTCTGGGGTGTCAAACATCCTAACGTCACTTGTTTATTACCCTACCAGAACATGAACGAAATAACGGGGTTACAGGATTTCTCACGCACTTGGACCATTTATGGAAGGTTGTGGACCCGAATTGCGCCATTTGTTGCTGAGATTTCAGTCTGGCATGACAAATGTATTTGTCACTGCATTTTCTGCTTACTTATATACATGTTGTGGCTTTCGATGTGCAAGTGGACGTGACCGTGACAGGTTATTGTGCCATTTGGTGCTTTTCAGAAACATATAAATTCACCGTGGTTTAACTCTATCGGCCTACATCCCCCCTCCACAACAAAACCCTCATTCTCCCAGACACTTCAAGAAGGAATCAAAACAATGGCCAACATTGTCAACAACCATCCCGAGCAGACTCTCGCCGCTCTTTTGGAAAGTGATGCCATATTGAAGTCCGGCGGCCTTCCCCAGCAATGGAACAAGGTCGCTGATGAAGCTACCCTCCTGAGGACTGTCGAAGAATTAAAGAAGCGCAATCACAATGTGATCGTTGTTAATTCCCGTGCAGAGGCTTTTGAGACCGTCAAGAACTTGATCCCCAATGGTGCTTCCGTGAGCAACGGTCACTCCACGACCTTGGTATGTCATGAGCATATTTCTGTCTGTCTGTCTATGAATTATTCAGATCCGCCAACATTCGCTCATACTTTCAATTCACATTTATTAGGAAGAGATCGGTTTCATCAACTATCTCAAGGATGCCGCCCAGTGGGATAACTTTACTGCCAAGGTTCTCAGCGAGAAGGACGCAGCCAAGCAAGGTGAAATTCGCCGCGCCGGTTACAGCGCCGACTATTTCCTGTCATCTGTGAGCGCCATCACCGAGGACGGCAAATTTGCTGTCGCCGATCTCTCTGGTACTCGTGTGTCTGGTTTCCTCCCGTCCAAGCACGTGATCATTGTCTCCGGCACCAACAAAATCGTGAAGGATGCCGAAGCCGCTTCGAAGCGCACCTATGAGTACGCACTTCCAGCCGAGTCCGCCCGCGCCCGTTTGGCCTACGGAGTTCCCGCCTCTCAAATCAATAACTTCCTTCTCATCGAGTCCGGTTTCGCATATGCGCCTCCGAGGTTCACTATCGTCCTAGTCAAGGAGCAGCTCGGCTTCTAAAATCTAAACATCCATTGTAAATTACATCAATTACATAGTTCATGATTTACACGCTGTAGTGCAATAAATTGAATCAAATTTAAAGTACACTTCGCTTCGTGGATTTTTGAGGGTGCACCTAATACTCCGTTTCAATAAATACAGAGTTTACTGGCAAATGCTTTATCAACTAGGAAGGCGACACGACGGATGGCGCCAATGTGTAACGCATTGCGATACGGGCTCTTTGAATAAGGGATATGAGAAATAAAAAAACTGAAATATTATTCCTAACATTGTATCGTAGTTTCCATCCAACAAATCAGGATAACATCAATTCATTATTATCGAAAAATGCAACAGCATGCTGATGTGAACTATGTAATTATTGTAACGTTATAATAACGCGAAAATTTGTACTGGTCACATGATCATCGGCATTGCCGACCTCATCGGCATTGCCGACACGACAGCCACAGTATATAGTACCGAACACTATGTACCGGGAGTTTGGGCAGCTACCCTTATGGCACTCCCTCATTTTGTATAAATACTCTCTCTATATTTTGCTTCAATAAATCAGTAGTCTTGAGTTGGTATTTGAGGCGCTGATGCCAGAATGGAAGGATCCCGAGGGTCAAGATCAGATATCAGCTCACTACTCATGGTTACATGGTTACGAGGAATGGATAAGACCTTTAAGTAAGGCTCCAGAAGACTTAGTCAGGGACTAAGAATAGAGTCAAGAGACAGAGAGAGAAGTTATTTTATTGTTCACTAAATTAGACATTTTCTTATATACACTTATCACCCCACCCTTCAGATGCTACACTACCACATTTTACTCTACTCACACATACTCATTTCTTGAGTACTCTGCTTTTAGTATATTTTAGTCCATGACAGTATACAAGGGCTTATATCCCGCCTATGAATTATTAATGAATGAAACTTATTTATGGTGGTCTGAATATCATCCTTCAACAGATGATTTCCTGCTAATATAAACGATATTCAAGGTCCACAAGTAAAATATACCCCAGCCATAGCGTTTTTCAAAGTGCTTAAATACTTGTCAAATGGAATATTCTTATAAGTACATAGTGATGAAATAAGAAAGAAATTAGAGTGAGAAGGGATAAGCGTATATTAAGCAATGTCTGGTAGTTATTAGATCGTGACATATTTACCATTGTTCGAGCGAGGTTAGGTATGACAATGGGTTGGCTATGTAAAGTTAATTGTTCGCAGCTGTATCTTGAACCGGTTTCGAACGAAAATTTGTCTTCGTTTGTGAAGCATTCTTGGAGTTTTTACTCGTAACCTTTCTCAATGAAAGCCCTTGTTTCACCTTCAATTGGATGTTTGCCACCGAAATAATTCCATTGATCACAAGTTTTTCACGTTCACGCGGGCCTGGATGCCAGTAGGCCTTCACGCAATTCCTCCGGAGTTTGGAATGACAAGGGTTTCCTTATGGTGGCATGCTCGTCCATCGGGGTAATTATGAGAACGAACCCCTGCATTGTGCGCTCACCTCGGATTGTATGTGACGTCATCGATCTTCAATATATGGCGTGGTATTTGTCTCTGATGTTTTTAACACATAAATCGATTTACACTCAAACTTCAACCTCATCGAAAATGACCCTTTTAGATGCCACCTGCTGGCTTGCCGAAGTAGTGGCCATCGGTTGGTCCACCGCCGTTTTCTCCAGCCTGTCGGTCGTCTGGGTTGGCATAACGATCACTACTGGAGTCGGTTGCTTATCACTCTTCCTCGCCTCTCTTATTCCTCTGGTGGCGTTACAGCAGCTCGGCCTGGTTGTCTGACGAGGGGATTATTTTTAAATGAGCCCACAAGATGGAGTGCACAATGGTGAGGCTTTACAAAAAAAAAAAAAAAAAAAACAATTCTGATACGCGGGTTGGTGACGAAGAGTAGTTAGAATGTTTTGTATACGAGAAATGACAATGCTAGTGTCTTTATTAGGATGAGCTTAAAAAAAAAAAAAATTCTAGTCTTACTATTTCTTGTATTTGCATTTATAATACAACCTTTTATCCTTAGGATATGCTTTATCGTCTATCATTCCAAAATGGCAGATTGTACTTTTTTTTTTTTTTTTTTTTTTTTTTTAAAAAAAAAAAAAAAAAAAAAAAAAAAGAATAAAGTAAAATAAAATAAATAAAAACTGAAAGTTTCTAGATAACTAACAAACAAGATGTACTCCTAAGCCGATTTACCTCCATTCCATGACACATCCAGTAATGCTTGGCCAGCAACGTAGCAGTCAACAATGCATGCATAGCATGCAGAGCTTATAATTATAACAAAAATCAAATAGTGCATCTTTTTATCTGAGACTCTACATACTAAACTATAACATGTCATAGTGATTCGGAAATATTATCGTGCTGTCATGGAATCCACAAGAGTAAGAAGAAAACAATTGAAGCGATGACGTTCCCACATGAATCTGATCTGAAAATTAGCCTCACATCCTCTCGTTCCATCTGACCCGTAAATCCGCCGACGGCATTGTATCTGTTGCGCTGCTGTCGTCGTTCCGTCCTTGGCTCTCTGGTTCTGCACTATGGTAGCCACGAGCTTCACCTGTTTTGTCGCGGCGATGCTATTGCTATTGTTCTCAAGTACCTTTGCATCGTTCGAGGACCTGGGATCCACAGAATTATACAATAGTATACAGATGGTAAAAGCACAGACAACGATAATGTTAACACGTCGAGAAATGCCTGGTGGTCGCAAAGAAGCTTTGTTACTTGAACAGTGTCTTTAGAAATGAACCTTCATGAGTAAACATACATGCTTTTTTTTTTCTCCCTCTCTTACAAGTTTTAAGCTTTATTTTGTCAATTTATGTATCAGCACAAGGCTGACGGGTATATAAAGATATGTGTCTCTTGTATATATGGTATTATAAAGTTCTATATTTGTTTACTGATTCCCAGAGATACGGCTGCTCTTGATCTTGCCATGTCTGTTTCCGTTACCCTTTCCCTTTCCTTTTCCCTTTCCCTTTCCTCCTTTCCCTTTGGCCTTTCCCTTGCCTTTATGCTTGGGTGTAGGCACGGTCTCGGTCGTATTCGGGCGGATCATGTTGCCAGTCTGCGGGCAGGAAGATGTGGCAGAATTGTAGGTTGGAATGTAGTCAATAAACTCCCAGACCATGTTATGGTAGCGGCCAACAGTGGTGCTGAGGCCGAAGGCGGCGAAGGCAGCCGGACTGTTGATACAATTGTTTTTTTTTTTTTTAAAAAAAAAAAAAATAAGTAAATAAATAAATAAATATGTGTGTGGACTCGTTAATAGCAGTAAAACTAAAATTCTCTATAAGGTTACCTGAGATCAATGGAATCTGAGTTGCAGCCGCAGCACTTGTCGCGAACAGGCATTGTCAGGGTCACACCGTTGTACGTCATCCTAACGTGTGTCTGGCCCGAGGCTGTGCAAATGGGATCAGCATTCGGGTTGGTGGGCGAGTTCCACCAATACTTTGAGATGGCGGCCTCAATGACTGAATCGTCAAGAGGATCACCGCAAGCAACGTAGCCTTTGCCACCCGCGGGACATCCAGGGCACAGACTGTACCAGGTCACGTCACCGGTATGAGTCGCAGCGGCGGGCCCAGTGGAGCTGGGAGTAGTAGCCACAGTGTTAGTTGTGGTTTTTGTATGGGCAATAGTAGTGGCCACAGTGTTAGTTGTGGTTTTTGTATGAGCAGTAGTAGTTGTAGTCTGTTGGACAGTGGTGGTTGTGGTTTGTTGAAAAGTGGTAGTACTGCTACCGACAGGAGGAGTCATGTATCCGGGAGCAGCACACAAGATTGACTAATGTAGGAAGTAACGCAAACACTGCAATTAATAGGCAAATACTGCAATTAATAGAAAAACAAACGCTGACATTTTCAATACTACTTACACCTTGGAAGGGATAGCAGATGTTTGTTGATCCACAAGTGTTTTGGAACCATACACCATCTGAACATTGCTCCCAACCACTGCCATAATAGGGATCTGTGCATTGCAAAGCGCCACTCGTGCACTGTTCACCGTTCACCATATTTAAAAGGGAGAGAACGAGCGCAGTAACGCTCAGCAGACCGGCCGAATAACGCATCTTGATTTAATAACCGATTTAAAGTAAGATATTGGAGGGAACTCCATACCACGACCTTCTTATATGTAATTTGAAACTATGTATGGCCTGTCCCACACAATATCCGTCCAGAGTATGTGATGGTCGAAGAATGGAAATTCCTCATAGCTAGGTTTATTGGCGGTGTACCCAATATGACAAATAACTGGATCGATTTATTTTTTTTTTTTTTTTTTGTTCCTTTTTGATTTTCTCTAAA
>RBNK01001606.1:0-14421 GCA_003990785.1 Endogone sp. FLAS-F59071 | reverse complement strand
AAAAAAAAAAAAAAAAAAAAAAAAAAAAAAAAAAAAAAAAAAAAAAAAAAAAAAAAAAAAAAAAAAAAAAAAAAAAAAAAAAAAAAAAAAAAAAAAAAAAAAAAAAAAAAACGGGAAATGATATTTATTGTTTTCAACTGGATGCCGAGTAAAAACCAGTGGCGAGGGGCTAAGAAGATTGGTAAATTTGGAATAATGATAACAATGGTGATACCGATTCTCTTAGTGTAATGCCTCAGGCAGTCGACACGTACATTTCGTATGATTATTCGCTCTGTTGTGGACTAGAGTTCCTTTTATATATATGACCAATGGCTAAAATGGGTATTGCAGATCAAGCATGAAATTGAACCGATAAAACTATAGAGGTGCAACTCGCGAATATGATCTTATTTTCTTAACCAATATTGGGCAGCATCCTTTCTGCGAATATTCGGATATCGACATATGACCGCTGGTTTGTTATTTTTTTAACTATCGGTTCTGGTTTTTACTAATGCGTAATTAATTAAATGATATGCTCTTTATTTTATTTAAAAAAAAATCTGTATCTTACCTAATATAATTATATTCTTGTGACAGCTCAACTAAATGACGCCATTTTGTGACTGCAACCCATGATCCATCTACCAGTGTGCGAGTGTGACTCCATCTCTTCTCTTCGACTCTTTTTTTTTTTAAAAAAAAACGATCCATGGCAACAAACATAACCTGGCACGAGGGCTCCGTCTCCCGCCAAGAGCGTGAGAATCTTTTGAACCAGAAGGTAATTAAGATCAAACAAATACATTCATCGGACCCAAATCTACAAACTTGATCAACACCTCTCTTTCCTCTCACGTCTCAGGGTCTGACCATCTGGTTCACGGGCCTCTCCGCCTCCGGCAAGTCCACTATAGCCAGCGCCCTCGAGCAGGCCCTTCTCCACGTCGGCATTGCTAGCTACCGTCTCGACGGAGACAACATTCGGTTCGGACTCAACAAGAATCTCGGGTTCGGGCCTGAAGACCGGACAGAGAACATTCGGAGGATCGCCGAGGTCAGTTTTTTCTCCATGATACATTGAAGGTCCCGAAGGATGAGCGAACGCTGGGACCCAAGACAATTTCGGTACCGAAGATCTCTCTAGCAACGAGGAGGATGTTCATTGTTCAACTGTTTCCATCCTTCCTGCACAGGTCTCCAAACTCTTCGCTGACGCGACTCTCGTGGCGATCACGGCCTTCATTAGCCCGTACAGAGAGGACCGAAACTCGGCGCGACAACTACACGAGGCGAATGGAATTCCCTTTGTCGAGGTACCGTTTACAGATCTCTTTTGTTTCTTCTTCCGCTTGCATCATTCTCACTCTGTCATCCTTTTTCACTAAAGGTCTTTGCCGACGCCCCCCTCTCTGTTGTCGAGGCACGCGACCCCAAGGGCCTATACAAAATGGCCAGGGCCGGCGAGATCAAAGAATTCACGGGCATCTCGGCAATCTATGAGGAGCCGCTGCAGCCAGAGATTCATATTAAAACAGATGAAGTGAACGTCGAGCAGGGTGTGGAGGTAAGCGTGAGTTCCTTGCATGAGAGTCTATTTTATTTTATTTTATTTTAGTCTTTTGTAATAATATTTCTTGCTTTCCCTGTTCAAATTTTTTCCTTTATCACGCTGTCTTTGTAAACAGATTATTATCGAGTATCTTTCGACAAAAGGATATGTAAATGCAGACCGTTTTACAAAGAATATATGATCCTTCCTGTGGCCGAGGCTCTCGGAAAGTTACCCATAGATCAACAGACTTGTTAAAGATAACCCTCAGTTTGTATATTGCTTGGACCCGAAATATATGCTGTCGGTGGAGTGTTGTGAATCACGAAGCTTGTGTACTGATGACCAATAGTCATAACGCGAACGGAAAAAGGCAATAGCCCATTTCTCTGCGAGACATAGCATTTATATGTACGAAAAACCCTCCCTTTCCCTGCGGAGAAACGAATATAGATTTGAGAATAGCCAACAAGTATTGAAGCTCGTTGCAATTACAATATTCAAAACCGAATCAGATATTATTTTATTTTTCGCCCCCTACACTACGGACAGAAAATATACAAATGCAAACTCGTATAACCCAAGCGGAATAAGTACCGCGACCCGAAAACCGCGCCTACGTGCGCATGCAAATCAGAAAGAATCTCCGACTAGCGGAGCACTATCGAACACCACGCGATAAGCCAAACCAGGATATAATACGCCACAACCCCTTTCTCTGACACACCTGACGATCTTACTACTTGCCAGCGGTACCCGACCGATCAACGACCATGAGACTGCCGATAAATGTGAGGTTCTGTCGAGGGCAATCACATTAGGATCAGAGTAATATGGTTAGACATTTCCATATGCGCGTTATTCAATTTGATTGCGTTTCAAATTATTTAGCGATAAGACCATTAAGACGAATAAATCAACACCCACCATTTTGGATCTCACTTCTACGATATCCTCTGGCACTAGGAAAATGGTTGCGCCAATCTTGCGCGCGATCGAGATGGCGAGTTTGGCGTTGTTGTATGCGTCGTCGTCTGAGCATGCACAGAAGCCAAGGGATTTCGAAACACGAAAGATCAATAATTAACGTTTAGAGGCAACTCAATCTAACCAAGGTACTTCTCTTTCCTCTATCCAGAAAAGAAACTCGCACTCACCACTAACCCCCCTCGTCACCATCCCATAGTCCACCACCCCAGGCCTAATCCCATTCAGCAAATCCAGGAAGAAAATCCCGCTCCTCAAGCCAGCGTCCTTAAACCCGTTGATCTTGCTCGACTTTCCCCCTTTGGCCACAGTGTCATTGGCCCACTTGATCATGTCGCGGTCAGTGATGTGCTTGCCGCCCTTAGACAGGCTCTCGAGCGTCTGGATAATGTTTTCTCGCATAAGCTGCCAGACGAGGCCAAGAGTGAGGGTGCGATTGCCGTCGACGATATCAGCGCCTTGAATGTTGACGAGGGTGAAGCGATGGTGCGTGCCCAGGGTAACGGCATAGTTACAGTTCTCAATCTGTTTGAAGCGCGAGAGCGGCTGCTTGCGCGAGACAAGACGCCAGTTGACTGAGGTGGGGATCACCTTTTCAAAGGCTTGGAGGATGATAAGACCGTCCTAGCAACAAAAGGAAAAGAGGCGTTATGGTATTTAATAAGAGCATGCAAAGTTGGGTTCATATCTTTGTCATACAGTGTTGGACGGAGCAATGGGAATATAAATAAGCTTACCTTGAGATCTTCGAACAAATTGTACACACCAGGATCAACGTCCAAACTGTTCAACCACAAAGTGAAAACTACAAACGCCATACAAATAAAAGTTAGCCTCTCTCCATAGCCCAGAATCCTCATCGCTTACTCTTATCCCAATATTTTACCCACGACCTAAGGGTATTTGTCATAGTCCCCCTCATCCACCAAGGAAATCCCATAAACCCAAAAACCCACCTCTCGCCTCCCTTTCCCCCTCCGCATCGAACGGCTCGATCTCAGGTGCTTCCTCCTCTGACAGCGGATCCAGACCCGGATGAGTGTTGAATAGGTTCGCGACGAAGGCGAGGTTAAGCTTGGGGTTACCAGCGACGAGTGACTTGGGTGAAAGATACTTGCGGCAGTTGAGCTTGTCGGCATTTTGTAGGACCTATTGAGAACACGGGTAAAAAATTAAAAATAAAATGAGTAAAGGTCTTATAGCGCAATGAGGTCAAAGAAAATGTACTAGAGGCTAAGGCTGAATTTTTCATTTCCACGTTCCCTACTCTACCCTTCGATGTTTGTCCTCTCCCTCCTTTGAATTCCTCCCTCAACTATTAAAAAGAGAGAAGAAAAGGGGAGAGTGTGGCTCTTACCATCTCTGCCCTCTTCAATAGATCCTTCTCCTGTAACGGCGCCCGCGTAATTCCCCGATCAGCGCCGAGCTGAGCCAGCAAAATGGTATAATTCTCACCATCTGACACGTCTTTACTAAAATTGGTGACCCTGCAAGACAAGAGAAAAACACGACATAATTATTTAGATTAGCTTAATCGGCGGTCTGCAGCTTCGGGTGGAAAGCTTTTTACTTTAATAACAATAATAAAGGTATAATCCTCAAACGTGCACAATAATTCCATCAAGTCGCTTACCTCCTCTGCCAATTCGCGGCCTTCAAGTGATAATTGAACCATCTCAGCAAGATCTGATCCGGCGGCAACCTCAGAAATTCGTCAAGGGTTTCGTCTTCCTCGAGCAGCCTGTAGAGTTCCGGATGGAGCTTGATATCAATCTTGGAGAGCAAACCCCGCTTGATAATCTGCCAGATGAGACCGAGGATGAGATGTTCACGACCCTCCATAATGTCGTTGGGCCCGATGTTGACGACGGAGCAACCAATGGCCTTGGCCGAGTTGATGACGATGTTATTATTCTCAATCATCTTGAACTGATTCATCTTCTTGCCCGTATTGAGAACGCGCTCGTCAATTGTGTCTGGGACTGCGTCATTGATGAGCTTGCTGAGGATGAGACCATCTTAAAGATATAATATAATAGGGGGGGAGGGGGGAGGTTTAGATGACAGGTTAGGATATTATTGCCGAGGAAATAAAAGTCTTGATAAACATTCGTATAAATAATACGCCGCGGGACGCATGTGTAGGTCTAAACATTCATTTCTACTACTCCTCACACACGCCCTACAATCCCGAATTTCTCTCTCATGCGCCAATACACAAACCACAAGCATAAATACACACCTCTGCACTCATCAAACAGCTGCATTGTATGGGTTGGGATCGGCAGCTTGTCGCCGACGTCCTTATCGCCGGCCAACTGAGAATTGATGTGATGGGTGAATTCAGTGCGCTCATCCTCGTTGATAGTATGTGACGTATTCTGGTTGGCGCCCATGACTGTGATCTTGTTCTTATGAACGTCGAAGGCGCCCTTATTGCGGCCCTCGCGGAGTTTTGAGGCGAGCTAGAGACGGGTGTTAAAGAAGAGGTTGTTAACCAATATGAAATGTGATGGACAATAAAAAAAAAAAAAAGTAACCCGATATTTGGCAGTGATAAAGCAGGCTACTTCATGACCTAAGGCAGCTTAAGGCATTCCCAATGCACGTAACTGATTGCCAAATCCACTCATCTCAGCTGCTTTTCAAGCCTCTACTTCATCACCATGTAATCGATTCGAATACCTCTTCTGCACCCAAGTCACTCACTCACGCACATATTACTGTCGCTCAAATCCCTCACCTCAATGAACTCATCGACGTCGATCTTGCCCGTCGAGTTGGTGTTGATCTGCTTCAAGGTGCCACGAATCTCGTCATAGCTCTCGCTAAGGCGACCCTCTTGACAGGCCTTGATAAGCTCGCTCTGCTCGAGGTAGCCGTCGCCGTCTAGATCACACTGCCTGCAAGGAGAAGAACGGTGTCCACCGGCAGAGATTGACTATGGTTTCAAGACACCTAAACCTCTTGCAAATTCCCTGACGCCCGCTTTAGTCTCTTCCCTTAGTTTTCCAGGTAGCGGAGCGAATACTTACTCGAACTGGTCGATCAGGCCGTTGATGTCGTTGACGTTAAACTGGGGATACCTCTTCTGTAGCTGGAAGGCGTTCACAGGCATGTTTCTGTCTTACTCTTATTATTGAAAACGAAAAAGTATAGGTGTCCTTGTATTTATACGGTGCCTTTGTATTATGTCGGTCGTCATGGGTTACACAGGCGAGCTCTAATTAGTCACAACCCTGACCACGTATACGTCACTGTCCATAAGCGATCATCCGCCAAGATCGCATTATCCTTGGCTCTCGAGGTGTGCTGATTATTTTGTTGTATGGCTCAGTTGGATTTGCATATTGAACAATCCTCCTCAACGATTGCACCGTAGTCCCAAGGTGATTACGACGAACCGCACAGCCTTCGACGACCTCAGAACGGTCACCGCAGAACAACAGAACGACAGCAACAGCCTCAGAACGGCTCCGCAGAACAGAACGACAGCCTATACAGATCCCCCGACTTGGATATTATTCTAGACTAGCATCGTCATTTCTCTCATCTCACCTACGTCTATACTTTATATCTCATTACATTCTATATGCTGCACACATAACTTCGCCTCTGAAAATGCCATACGATATTCGCACGATCATTATTTTATACAATGCACAAGTTTTAAAATTTATTTTGCAAATGGGATATCAGTTTCTATGCTTGGATAAAATATAAGATCGAGAGCTTATTATATTTTAATCAAAGGGCCTAGTAATAAATCACTGAGAATTATTAGCTGGACTGTCAAAATACGCTTCAAATCCTCAAATCCTACATTCAAATCCACACGCCACCTGCGTTTTGCTCTATTCACATCCAAACATGTCCGATCAATTAGACAGTGGCTTCAGCCTGAAAGATGACATTGCGTCCATCCGGACCGACCCAGCCTTCCGTGATGTGATTATCGTGTGTTCCGACGGCGTCGAGATTGGCGCTTGTCGCCATCCTGTGCTGTTGTAGTGTTTCTTGGAACAGCCAAAGATGACTTAGCATCAGCGCGGACCTTAACTCCATGTGTAGTGGGTCCTGATGGCCTTTGTGAATGGGACATTGTTGTTGAGTCGATAGGTTTTTGCAATGACAGCCTAGGCATCCTTTAGAGTCTTTTGATAGTTTGGACGGAACAAGCGAGTGGGCATTTGAATACTTTTTTGGGGGACTTCTGCGCAATTTTGAAAGGATATTACCCTGCTAAGTTCGGCCGCGAAACTCTAAAAAAGGCGATATCACAACCTTCCATCTCAGATTGAATGACGGTACCTGCGCAATGGACACAACTATGGAACTGATTGGACTAATCTACCTCGCGACGTTAGTCTGTACCCTGCTGTGACTTTGTCACAAAATGCCAAATATCGAATTCGACCTCATGTTAAATCGTAGTGCAGATGATGCTTATTATTTCGATAGTCTTTATATATTTTTTATGTGTGAAATATTTGTAGAGCTTATATATCGATATTGGTGATCTCGTGATCTTTACCTAATAGGTGGAACCCCTGCACGCCTTGCGGCCTGCGCGCCTTTGCCCAACAACACGTTTTGTGTAATTTGGAACATTTTCCCTTGCTTCGCAAAGCCAGTTTTTTAATAATATTCTGATACAGCCATCCGTAACTTGAGTAATCTCGGCATTTATTTTCAATTTCCTAAGAATTTATTAGTATATCTATCTGCCTAAAAGAAGGGTCAATCGAGAAATGTCGAGTTGCCCAATGTATCCGTTCTATGGTGTACCAAGGCAAAATGGTGTTATTGGTATGGGGCAGCAGGTCAGTATTTCTCATATCTTTATGCTAAACTTTAGTCTGTTATACGTACCTAGATTGCTATAATATGCTGACCAGAGACGGCAAACAACCAGACACTTCTTTTTCGACCCATAGGCCTGCCTAAGCCATCTCCACATCCTTGCGATGACAAGGTATGTGTTTTGAATATCATCGTTTATTAAAAAAAAAAAAAAAAAAAAAGTTGGATAAAGCTTTTAATGTTGATGTATAATTATAGAGAAACCCTTGGCTTACAACTGGCAAATTTCGAGTCCCTTAAACACGTCCAAGACAAGGTTAACTTTTACTTAGCCCCAAATAGGTACGAAGACGTGATAATTTTCCATTTAGATAGTTGGAAGGGTCGCACTGATGCAAAATGGACAGCCGCTATGCTGCCTATATGTTCGTATTATTTAGTATCGTCATTTTGTTTCTTAATATTCATAGATAGTGTGAATATTAATGTCCCGACAGACTCGAAGTCAATATTTTCCGATTGCAAGAGTGCGGTATTACAGTATTTGAGAATAGTTGATCCTTTCTCTTTTTTGGCTCACAACGTTATCTGGTAATGGTAGAGTATATAATGGTTGCTCCGCAAGAGGCATGAAAACGCTGACAATCAAGTCCATTGGGAATGTCATTGTGGGCTTGCATGAAATTCAGTACAGAATTTCAATTTCTTGCCGAGCGTTCTTTTGCTTTTCATTATTAATATAGTTTCAACGTACTGAAATTACTTGTTTTTTTTTTTCACATATCCTAAATGAGGGTGCCTAGAAATATTATAAGTTGTTACAGTTTTTTTTTTTTTTTTTTTTTTTTTTTTTTTTTTTTTTTTTTTTTTTTTTTTTTTTTTTTTTTTTCCTATTTCTACTATTTACGATGCCAAAACAAACACGCCAGATTGCTCAATAGCCTACGCATTTACTCTGATAATTCTCTTCGAATAAATGATGAACGACTTGAAATTATTATTATTCTCAGGGTATTGCATTTACAGCTTTAAAAATCTATCATCACATTAAATTAGCAGAAGAAATGGTGACGGAAATTTTGTGTATCAAATTACAGGCTAGGTATAGGATAATAAAAAGTAAGAAGGATGAAAAAAGGAAAACGAAAAATAAAAAGGGGGGGAAAGAGGAAAAAAAAAAGCGAAAAAGTTGTCAGTCTTGGGTTTGAAAGAGCTATTCAACTCATTCACACATACGACAAGTTTCAATGATGCGTGTTGACCCATCTCGCTCACCTGAAGAAGACACCAACAAGTCCAAGAATGACGACGATTGCCAACGAAGGCGTAACGAAACTCCCGGCACTCTGAGTAATAGTGATGGTAGGAGTTGCGGCCATGATAGTGACGGCTAGGGAGAGAAGAGGTTGGTTTAGGTAAGAAGCGGGTAGGTGAGAGAGAGTGGGAGAGAGAAATGGATAAAGATGAGGATTAACCACTAACCTGGAAGAGTGGTGGGTATATCGGTGGTGATGACGGAGAGGGAAAGGGAGCTGACGATGGAGGTCACTTGCGTGCCGTTGATTGTGGTCAGAATGGTGCTCGCAACGAGGCTACTGACCGTCTCAACCGTGGTAACGAGAGCTGAAATGTCGTATAGAAGACTAATTAATTAGCTATCACCACGCCCTTAAGCGAGGGGAAAAAAAAAAGGAAAAATAATATGTATATATACCGGTAGTAGTGGAAGGCAAAGTCGCGGCGTCTGTCGTGACAACGGTTGTGGTGCTTGGTGCCCCAACAACAACCGCGGTTTTGGTAGTCTCTAAACTTGATGTTTCGACTACAACTCCTCCTGTACGACGTTCAGTCTCTACTTCCGTCGTGGTTTTGTATTTGGTTACGGTGACGCCTATAGTATAACAGATTGTTTAAGCAGCCTGCTGTTGTTTTTTTTTTTTTTTTTTTTTTTTTTTTTTTTTTTTTTTTTTTTTTTTTTTTTTTTTTTATTTTTTTTTTCCTTTTTTTTTTTTTTTTTTTTTTTGCTTTGTTTTGTTTTGCAAGCTGTATACTTACAGAATTGTCGTGCCATCATCATCTTGTACTTTTGCGGGCTCTTGGGGACGAAGCGGGCCGACACGAAGTTCAAGCTACCCAAGAGTAGTAACAGTAACACGAGGACCTTCATAGTGTGTCTTGGTGGGTTTTGTCTTCTTGAGAGATTGTTCAAAGGGCGTCGAAAACGAAAGTGATGCTCAAAGAACAAAGTGGTGCTCAAAGGTGCGTCGAAACAAAAAAAAGTTGTGCTCAATGAGCTGGATTTTTTAGTGTACGCTGTTTCACAGAACGGATTCTTTTGTCGTGAGCTTTGGCACTGGGTGACTGTATAACTGGGCTTTAAATTAACCCCCTTAAACTCAATTTAGTTGCCGGCTTAATTAGATTACCAAAAGTTGATTGACACAACTTTACCAGAAATTAATCGATAACAATTTTAATTGTCAAAAACTCAAAAACTTCCGTATCACGACAGACAGCCTTTGCCTATTGCAGCCTTTCCTTGTGTCCTTTTTTATCCTTTTTTATCCTTGTTTAACTGTCAACCCTGAAGCCAGTCGACAAAAAGCCTGAACCAGTGGACAAAAAGGCGATGCCCGAACCAGTAGACAAAAATAGCACACTGTGCAAAGGTGATGGGAAAACGAGCGGTTGATATTATTTATTAACTAGGCCCATTAACATACAATGAAATCTTTCTAGAATTAAATATGTTTGGATTTGTCTGATTCTCCATTATCTGTGCCTGTGACAAATAAAACAAGCATGCGCAATTGACTCCAGCTCAAGCCATCCTAAACATCATGGTCGTGATGACAGCGAAAATCAGACACACAACGGAAGCTAGGCCGGAAGGTATAATCGTGACGGCGGAAGCGGTCTGGGTCACGACTGCAACGTTTGTTGGAGTGTCGGTAATGGTTGAGCCTTTATGGTGTGCATGTTGATAGACAGACATTAGTCGATGTGAATTACGTAGAAGAGCAGTGAACAACAAAAGTACATGGGGTAGAATCGTGAATTTTAGGACATACCACTGACTAAGGAGTATGAGGAAGTAAATTTAGTGGATGGCAAGACCGTGGATATCACAGTAGAGTACACCGTGCCGCTAGAAGACGAAAGAATATGGAACTTGTGTAAGCTTTTCATCTCTCCCGAGAAACTGTTACAACATGGCTCAATACAAAGGTCCAGGCCTCACCTGATGGTAGAAACGAACGTAGATAGTAAGATGGTAGTAGACAACTGGCTGGTCGTGGCCGAAACCGTTACCGGCTGGGTTACGGTCGCCGTAACTTGGCTAGTAATAGTCTGTGGGATGCCATTAATTGTGGTTGTGATCTGGGTAGTGTAGACCACAACATCAACGGAGGTAGCGCCAGGAACGTCGCTGTAAACTGTGGAGGTTTCAACCACAGTATCGACGACCGTAGCGGTACCTGCAAGACCAAAAAAGACGGTTATCACCACGATATATACATTGCATTTAATAACGACTCTTTTTCATTGCTGACCTGGGCAATCAGATTCGCAACGCTGCGCAGTGGCGCTCGCGGCAAAAGCCAAGAGAGTAAGTAGAACAAAGAACTTCATTGTAGTAATCAATTTGCAACAAAAAAAAAAAAAAAGGTTGGAGAGCAGAAAACAACGACGAGTGAAACGAGTGAGAGAGAGCAAGGACAAGTTGCACCGGCCTTGTTTGATTGGCAGCTTCAGTTTTTTCGTGTGACAAATTATAATTAATATAGCGCTAGCCATAACAGGAACTGCTATCGACAAAATCCAGAGCGAATTCCTGGTAACAAAGATTCTGTTACACAGAAGTCCAATTTTTTTGCATTTGAACTCCGAGTCTTTGGTTAAAAATCAATATTGGTTTCTTTCAAATCTTTCAAACCCCAAGTTGAGCAATGGTAATTCCAAGTTAAGCAATGGTGGTGGAGAGACCTCTTCCGTTGTTTCTCCGTCTCATCGCCAAAAGCTTACATAATCTAACGCCCTGTTCGAGAGAACAAAGTCAATGGACCATAAATTGTAAAACTGAACCATAAACTGTAAAACTGAATAATACCACAACTCTCTTGGCGCACACGCAAAAATAAGAAAGAAAGCGGTTAGAAATTAAAACTGAATTGTACTACAACCCTCTTGGCGCAAACGTAAAAAGATAAAAAAAGAAAGAAGAAAGAAAGAAAGCGGTTGGAGGAGAAAGATGGGATGAGGATGAAGATGAGCAAGCGCCGACCATCAAGCCAGCCGTTTATCCATTTTTGCCTTTATTTGTATAGTGCATACCTGAATTGTCGCGCAGTAAATAAATTTCTGCACCTCGCTTTGCATTAAAAAACGAGCTGCACTTTGTGTAACATATGTCGGTTATAGACGCCCGGCACCATATGCCGAACTTTTTTGCATACTGAGACACAATGGATTTGGCGATCCGAACGATCCGAACATAATGTAGCAATTAATATCTCGGGTTGAACATCCGGTGTTTTGTGTGTTTTTCATAAGTAGTATCCTGATAAGGTAAGATGTCTGAGTCCCTCCTGTATTATTGAACAGGGTCCTTTATTGCCAAAAAAAGAAAAAGAGAAAAGAAAAAGTTCGGTTTCCTAAAAACTTATATATTAATAAAAACAATTCAATATCAATTCGACATGGCTCAATGGTTTAGTGGTATAATTCTCCCTTAGGGTGGGAGAGGTCCTGGGTTCAATTCCCAGTTGAGCCCCATTTTTTGCATTTTTTCCCGAACTGAGAAAAATCTTGGACCTCCGCCGCGGTATGAGATTTTGTTCGATTTTTTTTTTTTTTTTTTTTTTTTTTTTTTTTTTTTTTTTTTTTTTTTTTTTTTTTTTTTGCATCTGGATCATTTTGGCTTAAGTCACCAGAATCGCAACAGTTTGGAAATAGATCATAAACATAACTTTCGCTCTCCAAGCCATCAATGATGAAGTAAACAGATTTATAGACAGAGGAGTTGTCAGACAAGTTCGACTAGGTTTTTAACATCCAGCTTGCCGTAGAGTAACTATGGCCATCTGGATTAAAGTGCTGTGGGCACAACTTTCGCGCCCTTACAAAATACACCGAGTTGGGGTTTACCTCTTATGATACTAAAATTGCAAGAAGCGCAGGGGGAACATTATAACCAGCTATCGGGCTATTTTGGAAGCATGGTATTGGTTTCTTCAAGAAGGGCAACAAAGTGTTCTTTCGGTGGGATTTAGCTTAAACCCCCAACGCCATAGTACGTAAACTCCGGAATAACAAGCAATGCGTCGATGGCTTTTTCCAGACTCTTAAAGTAGAGTCAAACTGATACTTAAGCGATTCCACAGTGTTTGTCAAAGATACCAGCGCGAAGATTAATAAAGATAGGTTGGATTGTCCTCTGGTACTTTGGATCTTGCTGTTGTGAATAGTTGCAGATGGTGATTTTATTTTTTTTTTTTCCTTGGCATGGGACTTTACCCATTCGATAGAGGAATTCAATATCCTCCTTGCCGTGTTGTGTGTGGTTGGGCTACTGCAAACTTATTGTAGGGGAGGAGGAGGTCGCTTTCTGCTATTACGCCAAGGCTGCGGGATCCTTCCGAATGTATATAGCACGGCAGAAGAGAAAAAAAAAAAAAAAAAAAAAAAAAAAAAACTTGCTTGACTATCCTTTGTATATAAGCCGTATGCTATCAACTTTGGGGGTCGAGTTTTTATTCATATTGTAATTATATTTATTCATTTGTCAAACAGAGAGCTCGGTTCAACGTGAAAAAGCAATTCGGCATGATCGGCTGTGGCGTATGGCATTCTGTTCGTATGAGATATTCGCGCACCACGTGGAAGGAGGGCGAAGTCATCACAAGGGCTTCTTTATCTATTGACAGACGTCTGGTGATACAATAGCGGGAGTTGATAGGAGAGCTAATTTTGGCAGCGACGCAGACCCCGACTCTGTGGCTTGGTCCGGCCTTAAAAGATTTGAGCCATATTCCATATTGGGCCATATTGAGATCTATAAAGGCTACGCGTCTTCCTCGATCATTTATTCACCAACTCCAACACCTATACATCCGCATCACATAACCTCACATCACCATTACAATATGTCTTCCCCATCCGCCCCCCCCCTCGTGACCCTCTCCGTCCCCATGCCCTCCAAGTCATCCGACCGCAAGTCCATCGAGTCCATCGAGTCCCGCAAGTCAATCGCCGGCGAGACCAAGCGCTTCCCGGACGTGGACAATGTCGATGTCGTCGTCAACCCCACCACCGTATCTGCCCATTTTGCCATGCTCACGTTGTTCAAGCACCTCGAGCGCACCGACGACAAAGTCCTCGACATAGCGTTCCTCGTCCGCGCAGAGTTGCGTTACATCAAGTGGATGAACGCGCTCAATGAGCACAAGCCCCCAATACCACCCTTGCCGCCCATGGGTAATTATCTGATGATTTTAATCATGCGTAGTTCGAGTGCTGATTGCATCGTTTTGACACATTATCGCTTTGCGAATCTCTTTTCCCAATCACTTTAGATGTGTCCTTAATGTGGCACGCTCATTGCCTTAGTCCCATGCGTTACTATGAAGACATATTCCGCCTGTACCAGTCCCACATGCTCGAATACGACCTTCCGCTGCTCCAAATTGTATGCAACATATCTTGGTTCTTTGAAAAACTGCTCAGCATTTTCTCGCGATTGGCCCAAAACATAATTGTTCTCCCTTCCTGTCATCGCAACGCAGGCCGACCTAGCGATGCAAGGCTACGACGTTGTGGACCCGGAAGCCGAATCCTGGTGGACCAAACACGTCGGTAGCGACGAGCCCTACGTACTCGACCACAAGAGCCTGGAGGATACTGCGTACGAGTTTACCTGTCCATGGTGCACCGCGCCCATCCAGGTTCCGTGGTACGTATCTGTCCGGGAGGTGACCTACATACCTTTGGATAGATGGATTGATCAGATCTCATTGTCAAATAGCTGTATAGCTCACATCATTTACTTACAAGGTTATCGTTTCCCTCCTCCTCCTCCCCCTTTTTTTTTTTTTTTT
>RBNK01001605.1:0-14425 GCA_003990785.1 Endogone sp. FLAS-F59071 | reverse complement strand
TAGAGGTATAGCTGTATTAATTAATTAATTATGTATGTATACTTCTATTGATATATGATCTAAGCCACCAATTTTCGGATAATAAACTGTGATGCTTGATATTGTGATAGCTGACCCCTGATTTCTATAAATTTGGTACTACACTTGATTTGGAGTTACTGCAACCTCCTGTCCCCTTCTATTTTAGTTAGTGTCATTTTTAGTGAGCAATCTCACCACTAGTGATGAACATAGTTTTTAGCAACTGATCTCATTTTTATTAATGAAATGTTATTCACAGTTATTGAGTCATACTTATAGTGAAGTCTTTTCTTGATTATTCTTTCTTAATTATTCAATTTGTATAAATACCCCCTCTATTTCTATTTGAATAAATCAGTTTATATAGAGTCTTGAAATATCTCAATATCAGTTATAGTAAAGTCTGAAGAGCACAGCACATTTAGCTATAGTAAGGAATATGCAAAGAGAGATATCACATCTACATAGATTTTAGAAAGCTTAATAATATTACTAAAAGAGACATCTTTCTAATACTAAGAATTGATGATACTTTTTCAAAAATACCAGTCTGTGCAAGCCTTTACACAACCCTCAATATAACTAGCAGATATTATTAAATGAGACTTAATAAAGAATCACAAGAGATTACCTTATTTGTAATATTGCAAGATTACTAAAAATATTTATGAATGCTGTTCAGACTCAAGAATGCTCCAGTAAGCTTCTAGAAGATGATGACCAAGATTTTTGAAGACCTCTTTGGAAAAATACTACTAGTCTATATTGATAATATTATGATATTTATAGTAATATTCTCAGATCACATCAAGGTACTATACAAAGTGTTTAACCAAATGAAGATAGAGGGTTTTTATTTGAAACTAAAGAAGTATATATTTGCTATTGAAAAAGTTACAATACTAGAATATATTATCAACAAAAAAGGAATTTGAACCGATTCAGCCAAAGTAAAAGCTGTCACTAAATTCAAACAACTTACAAATCAAACAAAGATGTATTGAAATAATTGATCTTCAAATGTGTGTTTGGAGTAAAGAGTGCACTGGCTTATAAAGCTAATATGCATGTATTTATTAATGCTAAATTATGATTGGTCGATACAAACAAAGATTATTTAAGCCATGATTGAGTGATATAATGATCGATCGTTGATGGGAGAGATATAATAAGCTAATAATTTCAATACTCCCCCTGCTTGACATATCTCAATAAAAATAAATAAATAAAAATAAAAGAAAAAATGTTCAACTGTACGTCATGAATGGCATCCATAAAGTACATTTACTACAAATAATTATATATAAAATACTACTTAAGTGATAAGAATGACGTGATAAAGAACATAAAAGTTTTTTTAAAAAAGGTTAGTTACATAAGCCCATTTTTGTGATCAACATTTCAAGTCTTGGTCACGCAAGTGGCTTGGTTAATGCATCAGCGATCATTTCATCTGTCGCTATGTAAATGATATCTATTACCTTTGATTTAACTTTCTCTCAAATAAAGTGATGCTGAATGTCGATATGCTTTGATCGAGCATAATTAATTGGATTTTTGGTGAGTGCGATTGCTGATTGGTTGTCTTCAAATAAGGTTGTTGCACAATTAGGCAAATATCCTAGCTCATCCAATAGGGTGCATAGCCAAATAGCTTCTTTCATCATATGTGCTAATGCCATATATTCTGCCTCAGTTGTTGATAGGACAATGGTTGGTTGGCGTTTGCTTGACCAGCTGATGGCTCCTCCTGATAGGTTGAAAATATAGCCTGTGGTTGATCGTCATGTATTAATGTCTCCTCTCCAGTTGGCATCACTGAAACCGATCAGTCTTAGATCCTGATCACATCTAAGGCACAGCTTATAATTAGCTGTTCCTTTAATATATCTTAATAATCATTTGAGGGTGTGGTGATGTTCTTGCATTGGATTGGCTGAAAATTGACTGATGATGCTGACAGCAGCAGCTAGATCAGGTCTCGTCCTGATCATCAGGTACATTATGTTACCGATCATTTGTCTGAATAGACTTTGATCTGCAGATTTTCCCCCTTCAGCTTTGAGTTGAATGGATGGATCAAGAGGTGTACTGATTGGCTTGGCATCTGTCATGTTAAACCTTGTAATGATTTGATTGGCGAAGTGACTTTGATTAATTGTGATCATGTGTGTTTTTCAATCATGCATAACTCGAATACCCAAAAAATATTTAATTTCGCCACAGTCCGTCATATCAAATGTGTTGCTAAGTTCCATCTTAAATTTGTTCATCGTTTCCATCGAATCAGCCAGAATTAGTAGATTATTAACATATATGGCAATAATTATTAGTGATTGATCATCTTGTCTTCTTCTTAGATAAATGCTGTGATCTGATTGTAGTCTTGTAAAATTTGATTGGCTGAGGTAGTTGTTGATCTTCTGATTCCACATACGAGGTGATTGCTTTAGTCTATATAATAATTGATTGAGCTTACACACAGCTCTCGGTGACAGCTCCGATTGGTCGATTCCTTCAGGTACCATCATATAGATCTCTTCATCAAGATCACCATTCAGGAATGCAGTTTTTATGTCCATTTGGTGAATTTCTAAGTTTAGGGTTGCTCTGATCGATAAAAGTGCCCTGATCGATGTGAATTTCACCATAGGAGCAAATGTTTCATCATAATCAATTCCTTGCTGTTGTGAATATCTCTTGGCCACTAATCTCGCCTTGTACCTGGCAACCGATCCATCAGTGTTGAGCTTCTTTTTAAATACCTATCTGTATCTAATTGGCTTGCATCCCGCAGGCACCTCAGGTACAATTGTCCATGTGTTATTATTCTTAAGTGATTTAAGCTCTTGATTGATCACTTCCTCCCAAAGCTTTGCATCAGGCAGAGAAATTGCCTCCTTGTAGGTCATTGGGTCATCGGTCAATTCAATTAAATTAGCTTCTGACATGTGATCTTGCCAAATTTGTAGAGCTTCAGTGTCGATCAATTATTCGATTAGCTCCCAGGTGTTGTCGTCATCATCATAGCCTAGCCATTTAACTAGATATTGCCTTTTTTCATCAATCTTGCATTCTCCAATGATCGCTTCGATGACATATTCTTAATCTTCTGGATTGATGATTGTTGAGGATTTTAATATAATAGATTCATCAAATATGACATCGCGGCTGATCTCTATTCTTCTATTGGTTGGATCCCAGAGCCTGTATACCTTCTTTTCATCATAATAGCCAATCATTTTAAGCTTTTTGGATCAGGGTGCCAGTTTCGACCTTTTTCCCTTGCAAATATGCATATATGTGTCAGCCCATATGATGTGTAAGTTACTGATATCAGGCTTGTGACCGTGCCATAATTCAAATGGTGAAGCACTCTCCTTATTGGCTCATATTGGCAATCGGTTGCGTAAATATATAGCACTTGCGGCAAGTTCCACCCAAAGTTCATCAGGTATGTTGGCAGTGATTTTAACTGTCTGGATTGACTCCATCAATGTCCGGTTATATTGTTCGGCTATACCGTTTTGTTGCGGCATGTCTGGTGTCATCATTTCATGATGAATTCTGTTTTTGATTAAAAATTCATACATTTCGGTGTTTACATAATCTCCTCTTCCATCGGATCGAAGAATCTTCAGTTTTCGGCCCAATTGCATTTCAGCAAATACTTTGAATGTCTGGAATTGATCAAATGTATCACTTTTGTTGTCAATAAAATATGTTGTGATATAGCGAGTGGCATCATCAATGAATGTTAATATATATTTTGCTCCATTGACTGATGGCATGGGCATCGGCCCACACAGATCTGAGTGCACCCTTCTGATAGGCTCCATTGATCGATTTTTCGCGTGTCCGAACAGCTTGTGGTGCAACTTCGCATGTTCGCACCCAGCGTATATTTCGATTTGTCTGGTTAACAGCTGCACATCTCTGAGCCCTGTGACAAATTTGTTGATTAATTGCAGAGTATTTCAGCCCAGATGACCTAGTCAGTGATGCCATAGTGTGTAGTCATCAATCTTGGAATCGGTAATGTTTGCTTCTAGCTCTAGCTCTGGTGATATCAATAAATGAAATAAGTCGCTATCGGCTTGTCCGATTTTGATTTCTTTGTGATCCACGCCAATTTTAATTACTGATCAGTCGCTTTTGAAGGTTATGTCATTTCTGTTACGTGTTAACGCCCACACAGATATTAAATTTCTGATGATCTCCGGTATATATAAGACGTCTCGTAATTTTAGCTTGTTATCGAGCTCAATTATCCCAACATGCGTCGTGCATAAATTCTCATTCCCTGCACACATGACCAAGCTGTCGTGCTCAGCCACCATCTTGAAAATCTCCAATTGGTTGAACATATATTGCGTGGCACTCGAATCGATGATAGCGCCAATCACTAGATTTGCTTCGGCTCTCGGTTTAGCCTTTTCTTTTTCTTTTTCTGTTTTTACTCAATCGTTGAATTTGTTGCATTGAAATATTTCATGTTCTCCCTTACAGACATAATATTTCCAAGGGTATCTCCGAAAATTCCCACCTTGATTGGCTCCATGATCGCTGCCTTGGTCGCCTCTATCATTATGATCTCCTCGATTATTTCCGTTATTATTGTTATAGCCTCGGCCTCATCTAGCATTTCCACTATCATTGTTATAGCCTCAGCTTTATCCAGCACTTCCGCCTCGGTTGTCATAACCGCTGCCTCGGTAGCCGCCTCAGTCACCACCTTGGTAGCCGCCTCGGTCATCGCCTCAGTAGCTGCCTCGGTCGTCACCTCAGTAGCCGCCTCGGTCTGTCGCGTAGGCTTCGTCACACCTTTGTTTACTATCTGGGTCAAATCTGATGCATGCGAGTTATAAAGCCTCTAGCATTGTCGGCATATTCTCCTGTGCAAGTATTAATTCCTGGTACCTGGGGCTTAGACCTTGGAGATATTGCGGTATAGCTTCTGTGTCAGTCATATCTTCGATTTGCACCATAATTCGGTTGAACACATCATTATAATCTTCAATTGATCCTTTTTACTTTATCATCGCAAGCTTATCATGCATTCATAATAATTGTTCCATTGGTATGTATTTTTGCGTCATAGCCTCTTTAAGCTCATTCCACAAATCAAATTCTCCTGATGTGTTCACGTGCCTCCATAACCACATTCTAGCATTGCCTGTAATTTTACTGATCACTGTGTTGACTTCCTCCTTTTGTACTGATAGATTGGCGCTAGTGATAAATTGCTCTACAGCATCAAAGTAATCGAACAATCTGGGTGCACCTCCTGACCCATTGAATTTGTTGATCGATCTCAGATACTCCTTCGCCAGATTGTTAAGCTTTGTTGATGTTGTTGGTAATAGTGATGGTCATGGCGTATTGCCTTCTGTAGCTGCATTCTGATTGGTTAGCATACTAGATGATGCGTTTGTTTTATCGATTTTTGTCATCAATTTGCCCATTAGGGTTGTCAGTGTGTCTAATTTATCTTCCTGATTTCTGATCATTATAGCTATCTGTTTCTGTCGATCGAGGCTAAATGCAATATTGCTCTGATAGTTGCCATCCAATCCTTCGTTGTTGTCATCAGGGGGTTGATATCTGTTATCTGTTTTTGATTTAGATTACAATCTTGTTAATCTTGTTGCTGATGACGATGATGTATATAGGTTATCCATTTCGTTATATTACGTCGTTGAAAAAATGCTATGTCATTACATATTGTTTATCACATTGCTTTATCATGGTGTCATTTGTCGCATTGTTTATCGCATTGTTTGATGCATTGTTTACAATTTTAAATAAATACTTACTGTAATCGCAGTTGTAACTGCTATGATTGCATAGATGATTGCATAGATCTCAGGTTGTCGAGCTGTAATTCAAGTAGCTCGAGGCTCATAACCTGTTGAAATAATTGATCTTTAAATGTATGTTTGGAGTAAAGAGTGCACTAGCTTATAAAGCCAATATGTGTGTATTTATTAATGCTAAATTATGATTGGTTGATACAAACAAAGATCGTCTAAGCCACGATTGAGTGACATAATGATCGATCATTGATGGGAGAGATATAATAAGCTAATAATTTTAACAAGATGCATACCTTTTTGGGATTAGCCTTATACTATTACTGATATATATAAAACTTTGTAAGTCTAGCCAAACCTCTATATGTAACTTTGACAAAAAGCTACAACTGAATAGAAATCGATAAAAAACAAAGTAAACTTGAATAGAAGGTACTCAATGCATTGAAGAAAGCTTTAGCAACTGCACCTGTACTAGTAAAACCTGTTGAAATAATTGATCTTCGAATGTGTGTTTTGGAGTAAAAGAGCGCACTGGCTTATGAAGCCAATATGCATGTATTTATTAATGCTAAATTATGATTGGTTGATACAAAATAAAGATCATCTAAGCCATGATTAAGTGACATAACGATTGATCGTTAATGGGAGAGATATAATAAGCTAATAATTTCAATACTTCCCCTGCTTGATATATCTCAAAAAAATAAATAAAAATAAAAGAATAAAAATAGAGTGTTCAACTGTACATCACAAATAGCATCCATAAAGTACATTTACTGCAAATAACTATATGTAAAATACTACTTGAGTGATAAGAATGATGTGATAAAGAACATAAAAGTTTTAGAATAATAATAAAAAAAAATTAGTTATGTAAGCCCATTTTTGTGATCAACGTTTCAAGTCTTAGTCGCGCAAGTGGCTTTGTTAATACATCAGTGATCATTTCATCTGTTGCCATGTAAATGATATCTATCACCTTTGATTCAACTTTCTCTCGAATAAAGTGATGCTGAATGTCGATATGCTTTGATTGAGTGTGATTAATTGGATTTTTGGCGAGGGCGATTGCTGATTGGTTGTCTTCAAATAAGGTTATTGCACAATTAGGCAAATATCCTAGCTCATCCAATAGGGTGCATAGCCAAATAGCTTCTTTTGTCGCATGTGCTAATGTCATATATTCTGCCTCAGTTGTTGATAGGGCAATGGTTGGTTGGCACTTGCTTGACCAGCTGATAGCTCCTCCTGATAGGTTGAAAATATAACCCATGGTTGATTGTCGTGTATTAATATCTCCTCCCCAGTTAGCATCACTGAAACCAATCAGTCTTAGATCCTGATCACATCCAAGGTACAGCTTATAATTGGCTGTTCCTTTAATATATCTTAATAATCATTTGAGGGCATGGTGGTGTTCTTGCATTGCATTGGCCGAAAATTGACTGATGATGCTGACAGCAGCAGCTAGATCAGGTCTCGTCTCAATCATCAGGTACATTATGCTACCGATCATTTGTTTGAATAAACTTTGATCTGCGGATTTTCCCCCTTCAGCTTTGAGTTGAATGAATAGATCAAGGGGTGTACTGATTGGCTTGGTGTCTGTCATGTTAAACCTTATAATGATTTGATTGGCAAAGTGACTTTGATCAATTGTGATCATGTGTGTTTTTCAATCACATATTACTTGAATACCCAAAAAATGTTTAATTTTGCCACAGTCTGTCATATCAAATGCGTTGCTAAGTTCCGCCTTGAATTTGTTTATCATTTCCATCAAATTAGCCAGAATTAGTAGATCATTGACATATATGGCAATAATTATCAGTGATTGATCTTCTTGTCTCCTTCTTAGATAAATGCTGTGATCTGATTGTAGTTTTATAAAATTTGATTGGCTGAGGTAGTTGTCAATCTTCTGATTCTACATATAAGGTGATTGCTTTAGTCTATACAATGATCGATTGAGCTTACACACAGCTCTCGGTGACAGCTCTGATTGGTCGATTCCTTCAGGTACCATTATGTAGATCTCTTTATCAAGATCACTGTTCAGGAACACAGTTTTTATATCCATTTGGTGAATTTCTAAGTTTAGGGTTGCACCGATCGATAAGAGTACCCTAATCAATGTGAATTTCACCACAGGAGCAAATGTTTCATCATAATCAATTCCTTGCTGTTGTGAATATCCCTTGGCCACTAATCTCGTCTTGTATCTGGCAACCAATCCATCAGTGTTGAGTTTCTTTTTAAATACCCATCTGTATCTAATCGGCTTATGTCCTGCAGGTACCTTAGGTACAATTGTCCATGTGTTATTATTCTTAAGTGATTTAAGCTCTTGATTGATCACTTCCTCCCAAAGCTTTGCATCAGGCAGAGAAATTGCCTCCTTGTAGGTCATTGGGTCATTGGTTGATTCAATTAAATTAGCTTCTGATATGTGATCTTGCCAAATTTGTAGAGCTTCAGTGTCAATCAATTGTTCGATTGGCTCCCAGGTGTTGTCATCATCATCATAGCCTAGCCATTTAACCAGATATTGCCTTTTTTTATCAATCTTGCATTCTTTAATAATCGCTTCAATGACATATTCTTAATCTTCTGGATTGATGATTGTTAGGGATTTTAATATAATAGATTCATCAAATGTGACGTCGCGGCTGATCTCTATCCTCCTATTGGTTGGATCCCAGAGTCTGTATACTTTCTTTTTATTATGATAGCCAATCATTTTAAGCTTTTTGGATCGGGGCACCAGTTTCGACCTTTTTCCTTTGTGAATATGCATGTATGTGTTAGCCCATATGATGCACAAGTTACTGATATCAGGCTTGTGATCATGCTATAATTCAAATGGTGAAGCACTCTCCTTATTAGCTTGCATTGGCAATCGGTTGCATAAATATGTAGCACTCGTGGCAAGTTCTACCCAAAGTTCATCAGGTATGCCGGCAGTAATTTTAACTGCCCAGATTGACTCCATCAATGTCCGGTTATATCATTTGGCTACACCATTTTGTTGTAGCGTGTCCAGCATCATCATTTCATGATGAATTCTATTTTTGATTAAAAATTCACGCATCTCGGTGTTTACATACTCTCCTCCTCCATCTGACCAGAGAATCTTCAGTTTTCGGCCCGATTGCATTTCGGTGAATGCCTTGAATGTCCAGAATCGATCAAATGTATCACTTTTGTTGTTAATAATATATGTTGTGATGTAGCGAGTGGCATCATCGATGAATGTTAATATATATTTCGCTCCATTGACTGATGGTGTAGGCATCAGCCTACACAGATCTGAGTGTACCCTTCTGATAGGCTCCATTGATCGATTTTTCGTGTATCCAAAAGGCTTGCAGTGCAACTTTGCATGTTCACACCCAGCGCATATTTCGATTTGTCTGGTTGACAGCTGTACATCTCCAAGCCCTGTGACAAATTTGTTGATTGATTGCAGAGTGTTTCGGCCTGGATGGCCTAGTCAGTGATGCTATAATATATAGTCATCAATCTTGGAATCGGTGATGTTTGCTTCTAGCTCTAGCTCTGGTAATGTCAATAAATGAAATAGGTTGCCATTGGCTTGTCCGATTTTAATTTCCTCGTGATCCGTACCAATTTTAATTACTGATCCGTCGCTCTTGAAGGTTATGTCATTTCCGTCACATGTCAATGCCTGCACAGATATTAAATTTCTGGTGATCTCCGGTATATATAAGACGTCCCATAATTTCAGCTCATCGTCGAGCTCAATTGTTCCAACGTGCATCACACATAATTTCTTGTTCCCTGCACACATGACCAAGCTATCATGCTCAGCCACCATTTCGAAAATCTCCAATTAGTTGAACATATGTTGTATGGCACTCGAATTGATGATAGCACTAATTGCTAGATTTGCTTCGGCTCTCAATTTAGCCTTTTCTTTTTCTGTTTTTACCTAATCATTAAATTTGTTATATTGAAATATTCTGTGTTCTCCCTCACAGACATAACATTTCCGAGGGTATTCCCGAAAATTCCCGCCTTGATTGGCTCCGCGATTGCCACCTCGGTCGCCTCTGTCATTATGATGATCTCCTCAATTGTTTCCGTTATCGTTGTTATAGCCTCGGCTTCATCTGGTGTTTCTGCCTCGATTGTCACGACCGCTGCCTTGGTAGCCACCTTGGTCGCCACCTCGATAGCCGCCTTGGTCGCCGCTTCGGTAGCTGCCTCAGTCTGTCATGTAGGCTTCGTCGCACCTTTGTTTATTATCTGGGTCAAACCTGATGCATGCGAGTTGTAAAGCCTCCAGCATTGTCAGTATATTCTCCCACGCAAGTATTAATTCTCAGTATCTAGGGCTTAGACTCTAGAGATATTGCGGTATAGCTTCTGTATTGGTCATATCTTCGATTTGCGCCATAATTTGGTTGAATACATCATTATAATCTTCGATCGATCCTTTTTGCTTCATCATTGCAAGCTTATCACGCATTCGTAATAATTGTTCCATTGGTATATATTTTTGCATCATAGCCTCTTTAAGCTCATTCCATAAATCAAATTCTCTTGATGTGTTCACGTGCCTCTATAACTACATTCTAGTATTACCTGTAATTTTACTGATCGCTGTGTTGACTTCCTCCTTTTGTATTGATAGATTGGTGCTAGTGATAAATTGCTCTACAGCATCAAAGTAATCAAACAATCTGGGTATGCCACCTGACCCATCGAATTTGTTGATTGATCTCAGGTACTTCTTCGCCAGATTGTTAAGCTTTGTTGATGTTGTTGGTGATAGTGATAGTCATGGTGTGTTGCCTTCTGTAGCTGCGTTCTGATTGGTTGGCGCGCTAGGTGATGCATTTGTTTTGTCGATTTTTACCATCAATTCGCCCATTAGGGTTACCAGCGTGTCTAATTTATCTTCCTAATTTCTGATCGTTGTAGCCATCTGTTCTTATCGATCGAGGCTAAATGCAATATTGCTCTGATGGTTGCTATTCAATCCTTCGTTATCGTCAAGGGTTTGATATCTGTTGTTTGTTTTTGATTTAGACTGCAATCTTGTTGATCTTGTTGCTGATGATGATGATGTGTATAGATTGTCCATTTCATTGTCATTGAAGGCTATGTCGTTATGTGTTGTTTATCACATTGCTTTATCATGGTGTCATTTGTCACATTGTTTATTACATTGTTTGATGCGTTGTTTACAATGTTAAATAAACACTTACAGTAATTGCAGTTGTAACTGCTATGATTGTGTAGATGATTGCATAGATCTCAGGTTGTCGAGCTACAATTTGAGCAGCTCGGGGCTCATAACCTGTTAAAATAATTGATCTTCGAATATGTGTTTTGGAGTAAAAGAGTGCACTGGCTTATGAAGCCAATATACGTATATTTATTAATGCTAAATTATGATTGGTTGATACAAAACAAAGATCGTCTAAGCCACGATTGAGTGACGTAATGATTAATTGTTGATGGGAGAGATATAATAAGCTAATAATTTCAACAAAACTAAACTGGATGAAGCTTTTCAAACTATACATAGATGCAAGTGTAATTAGAGTAGGTACAATTCTTTTGCAAGATAATATCAAAGGCCTGAAATAAGTAATCTATTATATAAGATAAGAAATCTATAGTGTTGAGAAGAACTATGAATCAATCAAATTGGAGTATTTCACAGTCATATGAGCAGTCAACTGGTTTAGGTATTACCTTACTAAATGACATTTTAAAGTTATCACAGATCATTCAGCACTTAAATAGTTGTTCAACAGACCTAATCCAAGTAGAATATATATATATTAGATTATAATACTTCAAGAATATAATTTTACAGTGAAATTTAGAAAAGGAAAGACAAATCAGAATGCTGATATACTTAGCAGAATGCCATTATTGAATGCCCAAGATAGGGTGTAACAATAAATGTAATACTATATTATAATTTAGTAATTTAGTTGACAAGAAGAGAAATCAGAGAGGATATAGAGGGTTGGATAAAGAACATTTTATTAACTACAGGCAGATAGTATGAAATTCAGAACAATTTATTATATTATAAAAAGGAGGGGTGCATTATTCTAGTAATTCAGAAGAAGAACATATCAAACATTTTATCATTAGTATACAATCATCTGTTATCTGGACACATAGGTCAGAACAATACTTTATATTATCTTAAAAACATAGCATAATGGTCTGAGATATAAGATAATGTAACCAACTTTGTATAAAACTGCAACATATGTCAAAAATGAGCAAGAGCAAAGGACATGCTCTAAGCTGCTTCTGCAACTATCAAGGCTGAGCTATTTTCATATATCAGGATAGACATCATGAGATCTATGTCAATAATATTAACAGAAAAAAGATATATTATTTTAATAGTCAATTTCTTTATAAAATATCTGAAGGTAATAGCAGTTGAAGATATAGATATACAAACAGTAGCCAAGTTTCTATATACCAACATTATCTACAGATATAAAGTACCAAAAGAAATAACCAGCAACTGAGGCATAGAGTTTCTAAATGAACTGATCAGAGAACTTGAGTAGACTTACTATATTAAGCATATCTAAATAACATCATACTACCTACAAGGAAATAGTCAAACTAAGTGAACCAACCAGACTGCCAAGAATGTTCTGAAAAAGATTATTAATCAAGAAGTATCATAGAACTATTATCTTGATAGTACTCTTTTTGTAGTTCAAACCATTTATCAAATATTAACAAAGTTCAGCCCCTTTGAGCTTGTATATAGGAGATTACTAAACCAAGAGTTTCTCCATTTGGAAAAAGATATTGGAATATATAACAATCACTTATAGGCTTATATTATATGAGATATTAGCAGGTTACAATTAATTTGAAAGAAGGCATTTATATTTATTGACAAGATATAGGAGAGACAATAGATAAACCAAATAAGAAGGCGAATATAACCTTCTTATATATTGGAGATCAAGTTTTTATATACTAGAATATTGTGGAATCATTATGGTCAGCTAAATTATAATTAAAATAGGAAGAACCATACTATATATAAGCTATAAAAGAGAGTACAATTTAGCTTAGAAGACTCAATGGTTCCATTCTCCCTATCTCAGTCTACTGAAGCAAGACCAAAATCTATCATGCCAAACAGATACAACTACCTGAAGAATATAGAAAAAGTGATTAAAAAAGTACTAATAAGAGAACCAGACTTGATCAACCTAGTTCCCCTAGATGAAGAGAAAGACTCTGAAAGACTTTTTATCCTGACATGATAGTATCATAAATGATTATATAATCAAAGCTAAGTTACTGATGTTACAATTAGGTTTCATCAAGGATACACTTGCTACCTCTAATATTATTTACAGAAATAGAAGATGCCATTATCAAAATTCGAAAAGAATATAGCTAATAGAACATTAGAAAAAATGGTTAATTAATCTACAAACTATTTTACTAAGAGCTGCGAACTATTTTACTAAGAGCTATAAACAAAATAACTATGAACATAGATGCTAGTTATAGACTATGAACTATTATTGATAAACAGCTGCAAACAGCTGCAAACTACCTTAGAACTCTGCTAGAACAATATCACAAATTATAAACTGACTAGAACAGCCTGTAAACAGCCTGCAAACAGCCTACAAGTACAGATGCTAGTTATAGACTATGAACTGAAAATAGTTTCCTAATGAACCTATGTACTCTTTCTTGGATATAAATGAATTTTAGCTAGGTTCTATAGAAAGACTATTGATATTGTCAAACTTACTTATGTAGAGATTGCTCAAATCTGCCAAGCTATTGAACATGAGATTATCTTGCTTTTATCCAGTCTCAAGGACAAGCCTTTCCCAGTTGAGCCCCCAGATGTGATGGCTGACCCTCAACTTGCTTGATTTCTATGAATTTGGTACTACACTTGATTTGGAGTTACTGCAACCTTCTATCCCCTTCTATTTTTAGTTAGTGTCATTTTTAGTGAGCAATCTCACCACCAGCAACAAACATAGTTTTTAGTAACCAATTTTATTTTTATCAATGATATGTTATTCACAGTTATTGAGTCATACTTGTAGCAAAGTCTTTTCTTGATTATTCTTTCTTAATCATTCAATTTGTATAAATACCCCCTCTATTTCTATCTGAATAAATCAGTTTGCACAGAGTCTTGGAATATCTCAATATCAGTCATAGTAAAGCCTGAAGAGTACAGCACATTTAGCTGTAGTAAGGAATACACAAAGGGAAATATTATGTCCATAATTCTGAGCATTCTCACTTGGTACATTCAAACATGGAACAACCGATTATTAGTACATTTATCACAATATATTCGGCGCGCCTGATAGACAACGAAAAAGGGTACTTGACGGCCGAGGAGCTTTCGCTGCATTCAGTGCGCCTGACGGGCGACGAAAAAGGACGCTCAACGGCTTTTGGTGTAGTCAATGTGCCCAACAGACAAGAAATAAATTTTTAAATGAATATGGTGTAAGATAGTATAAGTAACACACTTGCGAAACATCTCATTTATAACATAAATATTGATGGTGTTTTCTTAGAAC
>RBNK01001604.1:0-14429 GCA_003990785.1 Endogone sp. FLAS-F59071 | reverse complement strand
AAAAATTAAAAAAAAAAAAAAAAAAAAAAGTAATTCGTATAGTTTTCATGGAACTATAGAGAATTAAGCAAAGAATCATTCTATTCAGTCTTTTGTTGACAACAACGTAACAGATACTAAATACTCACCATTCTTCATCGGGCATTTTTTTCCCTTCTCATTTCCGAGTGTAACAACGTGCAGCCGGTTTGTGACCAATCATAGTAAGCTTGCATAATGGCGTTGAAAATGTAATACAAACGTCGAGACTGATAATCCATCTATCGACTCTGAGAATTCGGAAATTTCATCTGCTATATAGAGACAACCATTGTTTTTTTTTATATGATTTTTGGTCGAGTTGAGAGGTAGGTAATCGATCGCTTTGATCTTTCAAGCAAAGCGGTGCTTTTACCGGTTTGCCGTCCTTGCTGCGCCCCAAAGGGGCTGGAAGGACGTCATTGACCCGGATAATAAAAGTTTCTTTTATTCGCCGAGAAATGTAAATAATCTTTCCCTTTCGCTACCACGCTACCACGCTACCAGAGCCCAACCCTGCATATACATACACGCGCGGTGTACCAACAACCTTCTTCGCCGTATATCCGTATATCGCATTTTTTGAACAAAATACTCTTGGTAATCATCAATATTTGTGTTCTGTGTACTTATTTCTACAAACCGTGCTTTCACTTATGTATTCATCATTGAAAAAAAAAAAAAAAAAAAAAAAAAAAAAAAAATACCAGGGCCGACAAAGCGATCACCCATCTTTTTCAACTCTCCTCTGTATACTCGGTCGATTATGTCCGAAACTAGTTCTACTGGTGGAATAGGCCCAGGCTACAAAGATGCTCCATGCGTCACCATCTATAATAACACCATGTTCGTCTGGGGTGGCGGCGTCGTTAACGAAACCAATCCGCCATATCCCTATAAAAACTTCACTTCGACCACGTTTCCCTTGACGACCACCAATATTACCTGGACGGACTTATCATGGGACATTCCAGTGGCCCTGGCAAATAACAACACATTCATATCGATTAGTCCTTGCGTTGTCTCGCCTACTGGTATCCTCGTCGTCGGCGGTACCAATCTCTTCGGATACGATATCACGGCAGCCAACTATGTGTCTCTCAACCTCACGGGCGCCAATCCGCTTAATGCTCTCTCGACTCGGACAAACGTCAGAATGGTAAATGTGAAGGACTCGGTCTACTACTTTGGTGGATACTCTGGAACAGGTCTCAACCAGAGTGCCATGTCAGATTACTATATCCTCAATATGACAACTTGGCAATGGAGTTCGAGTTTTGTGCAAAATCCTCAGTCGATTCCTCCCAATTTTGACGCTTCGTCTATGGCATATGTGGACAATGGGGCCATATATATGATTGCAGGTTCTCAACCATTCAATTACACCACAAACGTTTACAAGTTTGATATCAATTCTCAGACATGGAGCCTTGTCCAACCATCCAATCCTGGCGCTTGGACATCAGGCTTTGACACCGCCGAGTCCTTTACTTACAACAATTTTATATTTACCTTTGATGGTTATTCTGAATTCAACGGTATGATTCTCGTGCGCTTTTTATTTATTTTATTTTATTTTATTTATAAAAAAGAAATCTGTTTCTAGCAACTATTATTAACTACTACTATCGGATATCATCATTAGGATATGCCGGTCTTACTAACGTCACACATATCCTCGACACCTCGACTAATACATTAATCCAACAGTCGGTATATAACTCCCCTCAGTACGCTATAGGCAATTCATTCCTTAGTGGTGTTGCCGCGTCTCACGAGGATTCAGTTGTGAGTAATTATTTTGCTTTTTGATTGATTGCGTAATGCTGGGATTGGCAGAACATTTCTCAAACTGGCACTTATCGTTTCATCATAGATTTTTGTTTGGGATAGGCCGAACCGTACAATTTACAATCCCGATACAGTCTACGTGTACAACCTCACCATCCGTGACTGGACGAACTACGCTGCGCTTGGCCCTTATATCTACACAACCACACCGAATTCAGCCCCATCGAGCCTGCCAAGTGCGTCTGGCACATCGACAAATTCCTCACCAAACGTGGCCGTCATAGGGGGGGCCGTTGGTGGCAGTGTCGTCGTCATCGCTGCTATCGTAATAGCCGCCGTCTTCTTCTTTAAGCGACGGAATGGTCGCTTCAGAGTTCCGCAATCGTCGCCTCCACATTCTTCGGAACAGCAATATATGCCTCCACAGTCTCTGGGAGAGCAATATAACCCCGATATAATGCAAAATATAATAATGTTTAAGCCAGATGGAATTCCGGACGAATATATGGCAGCAAAGCATAGGGATAGTTATCTTCCCGAATATAGACAGTAAAAGATAGCTTTCTTTCCGATACAAATAGCTCCGATATAAATAGCTTAACGGGCTCTAAAGAAATAATATTTAATTTATTCCGATAATGAACTCTTCAAATATACGGTTTTTTTTTTTTTTGATTGATTGATTGATTGAGAAAACCAATTCCTACAATCATTTCTCAGATTTAATATATACCATTTGGGATATATTTTCACGCAATTCAGATAATTTATAATTAGAAAATTTTCCTTTTGATTATAATTACTAATCATGATACTGAACGCAGATATTCATTACTTCCGTCATGGCGTGCGCAAAACTCGTGCCTCCAAAAGTTGCATGTCGGCGCATTTGTGCGATGAATCCAGCGAACCCTGTCGACAAAATCCCGATTCTCATAAACGATCGTCGCCGAATGGTTAATAAGCAACACTAGAGAGATCACCGCAGCACCGCGGGATTGGACATACTAGCTTCCTGCAGCTCCGTTGCGCAAGGTGGTCAGGCAAGTTCCGATAAACCGGTTAATGGCGTCATAAACCGCTCTTAGTCAATTGCTGTGAGTACTGGCGAGTAAATTATAGACAGGGCTGCCTGCATTTTCATAGATCGATAGCGAAGATGAGGCCTGAAGGCCTGACTGGCTTTCACATTATGTTCTTCACCGCAGCAAAGGGCATCGCATTTACCGAAAGCTTCCAAATCGTCTTTTGAATCCGGATCTATGAGACTCGTTAGTTTAATTAAATACCACACATCCAAGTAAAATTGATGAAATGGTTCGTTTTCAAAACAAAGTATGTTTGGCAAAGTCGTTGGGACGATCAAAACTTTTTGCATGAGTATTTGCACTTTGACAGTAATCAATATGTTTATGACGACCAAGGTCCTTGCAGAACTGTAATATGATAAGCGGTCAACTTTGTATATTTGGTCAAAGCAGTTGAACTAGGGCCAGATTGTTCTTTCCTTTTTCGACGAAAACGTACCATATTACAAAGGAGGTAACTACCCCGGTTACTTGTATTGAAAGTAAACTCGTTGCTTCCGTGGCGCTAAAGACAGTTGTCATGTTATCTGAGAAAAGCAGGGATCACCAAACCGGAACAGCGTACATTGCGTACCTAAGTACGATATCGCGTACCTTAGGTACGATATTACGTACCTGAGGTACGCAATGTACGTTCCTGGTACGTAAAGTACGCAATGTACGCCGTTTCAGTTTGGTGATGCCGCCCGAGTTCGAGGTTGACGTCAATACCAAGGACGAAGAAGGCTGGTCACCATTTCACCTGGCTGCGGCAAACAGGCATATTGAGGTCGCGGGGTTGCTCAAGGAACTTGAAGTATTGAGTAAAAACACAGCTTTCATTTACATATGTTTAGAGAAATTTTTAATATCATGTTACATGAATGCGTTGTTATGAATCGATATATTTGATTTCCATCGCGTTTTATTTACTATCCAACATCCGGCATCAGTCAAATAACTATATCCATTTTTGTTCATCTATTCATTTATTGATATGAATGCCCAGCATATCATCGTCAAACGTTCTGAATACATGTAAGGAAATGTAATACAATCTCGAAAATAATGTGTCGTTGCGAAATTGTTTGTGGTATCACTACTTTAGCACTTGCGCCCCAAATTACGGGATGGCTCTTAGATGATACATACAATCATCTATACTCTCGGGAGTGCCGATTAGGAGACACCGAACTGGCCACACTGGAGAACCAACCGGTAAGCCGACCGGCAATCGATTCGGCAGCACCGGTGATAAACTCTCTGTCCAATCCTCCATCCACAGTGGCCTCTCTGGCAGACTCGACATTGTGCAATTCAGTAGAAGGCACCGTAAGTACTTTATGGATGATCGCACGGTGGTCGAGCGCGTCGAGATAGCATTCCATCTCGTTCATGGCCAGCTGAGACATAAATTGCGAATCATCGCCCTCGGGGAGTTGTGTAATTGATGGTTGATATTGTTGCGGTTGATAATATGGAAAAGATTGGATATCTGAGAGCGGTAGATACTGAGTCTGCGACTGCAACGCAACTGGATTGCCAATGGGGACTGAACTGTTGGTGCCCTGGTTGAAGGTGGTTGCAGGTAAATTAAGGACGGGTTTCTGCTCCGTCACCTCAGGAGACCTGTCGCGGTGCTTGCGCTTTAAAAAAATAAATTTTCCGGAGGACGACTTAGCGCTATGGTTGCACGCGCTGCAAAGTTTCTGATTACGTTTATTTCTGAACCAGTTGACTTCCGTGCGATTGCATTGAGTACAGAGTGTCTGCGATATATTGCCTTCAGGCTGCTGCTGCTGTAGATGGAAGGTGGCGAGCATATTGGTAAACATCGATGCCGGGCTTTTTTGGACAGGTGGCAAGGTAGTGGTCGAGTTCCCAGCAGGAATATCAACTTTGCCCGCTCCGTGTGATTCGAAGTTAATGCTAGATGCGCCGTAAGGGTCCAACTGCTGAAACTGAGACTGCGTTTGTTGAATGCGGTCATCGAAATCCACGTCGAAATCCACGTCGAAATCCACGTCGAAATCCACGTATCCACTGGGCGTGACGTCATCAACTGGTAAGATTGTAGGTTCATTATCGTGTTCAAAGTTGGGAATAGATCGCCGGCGCTTTGCTTCCCGCGTAGATCCTGGAACACAAAAGATTATTTATAAGAAATTCAGACGACGAGATATGCAAGCGAGTAAGTGTATAGCTTGGGTTAAATCCGCAATTCATACCGGGTACTGAGTCGCCTTCGCCAAAACTACTCGCAGCAGAGCTTGCTAGAGAACCGCGGCTCGAGCTGCGTGCGCTATCGTATAAACTGGTTGAACGAGATGTACTTAAGCGAGATGCGCTTGAACGAGAAGGGCTCCTAGTAACGGACTTGCGGCGGTGAGGATGGTAGTCCGGATTCGGGTCTTGTGTAAGGAATACAAAACTTGGGTCGACAAGAGACTGGCCGGGGCGGTCCACGATTTGCGCGGTTTTGTCGCCGCCAAGACCGGCATCGCAAATCAAGTTGCGTGACAAACATTGTTTGCAGGGATTATTGATGCATTTTATCTTATGCTGCTTGCACCAAGAGCATGCCGTTCCGGGAGAAGTTCTTTTTGGCTTATCCTCAGTGGTATTATGCGGGCACCGTTTTTTCTTTTTTGAACACTCGTCACACGTTAATGAAGTATGCCTATTACGTACGTCCATGGCGAAATGATGGGTCAAGTCTCTTTCGGAGAAGTATGTTATATATGCCCTCAGATCATGTGTTAGACAGGGGGGAACCGTTTAAAATATTTGTCAAGTGATTGCCGGAGCCGAGGAGCCCCTGCCGTGGCTGAGGAGAAGGCCAATTAAGGCCCGCCGTGGTCGGTACCGAGGGTGTTGGCAAGAGGCCAGTTGTGGCGCTCTTGCGAAGCACACCCAAGCATCTGGGCCCTGACGCACATACTTGGCCGAGCGTCAACCTCGTGATGCGACTGTGAGAATGAGAATTCTACTCAAGAAAGCTACACCTTCTGAAGAGAAGGTGGAAATTTTAGATTGTTACACCCCGTCCCGAAGACATTGCGTTTTTTTTTTGTTTTGTTTACGAGTAAAAATAAAGAGTGGTATCTCTGAGTACAAATATTGCTATCTGCGTCTGCGCTGTGGCCATTACCGAGAAAGTGCAAAAAGCGCTCACTCACTGGTTACACGGCAGTACAAACTGCCAGTAAGAGCAGTGGCGTGTGCGGCTGCGGCTACGGCGATAGTGATATCCGCAGCTTGTAAGAAGAACCACATGATGAAAATTTCCATATCGAAGGATTAAGCCGATCCTACGGATAGGCGGATAGGACTGTCACTCTGCTTCATTTGATTTATTCTCCACTAACCCGCTGCACTTGTCATCATAAGCATAATCATTTGTTATTGGACAGTCAATCGTCTCTGTCTAGTTGCCATGATCGTGTCTACTCATAGGGAAGGCCATATTTAAAGCCACAATTTCGAAAGCCAGCGGCGGTTATATACAAAAACCCGCGAATTTCATTTTTGTGGGTGAACTATATTACCAACCCCGACTATTTTCTGGTATATAATATATCCTCCTAACAGTATTACTCACGAAAATTAGCCAACCGGGTGCGTCGGAGAATTTGGTTGGAGCTAATTTAGAGATAGACTAAGCGACGCTTGTGTAACAAGCGACGCTTGTGTAACATCGGAGGCTTAGTCATTCGCGTCCTTTCTACTGCCTGGTGAGAGAAGAAGTCAGTTGCCAGGTATCATACCGATATGGATTTATTTCGTCATAATGGTGACAACCAGTTTGCGGGCACACAAGCTAGTCTATCTATTAAATACGATATGTGTTTTCACGTTTCTTTTCCATCTTCCATTTTACTTTCCCCTCCTCTTTCTATTGCATTATACAGTCGTAGACTTCATCTCCGGTTCACTACCCGGCGTCGTCCGTGTCGCACCTTCCGCATCGCTTTCAGGCTCGATAGCCATCGCATACCTCATGATCTCAGCCTGCAACCCATACCGATCAAGCCAAACAAGACTAGATTAGCCATCACATCATCCAATCCAAACAAATAATCATACACGCACTCACCTTCAGTGGCCCGACTGAGTCGACTGCCCGTAATCCAAGCGATCTGGCCAAGACGATGGGCTTAAACTCGGTACCAAACAGCCGGTGAAGTTTGTCGACAGCGCCGAGCATGGCGAGGTTGCGAGCATAGCGGTTTGAAGAATAATTACTGAGGAGATGGACGTTGCCTGTGAAGGGTATGTAGCGGGTGTGGTGAGATGAAACGACGAACTATTATCTCCAGATATGTCATATTCAATACATTTGTAAATAAAGGCAGCAATGCCAGCTGTCATACCTATATCGCCTCCGTTGAGGAAGCCGTCCTCGAGAACACCCGCGAGGCATTGCACATCGAGCAAGCCCTGGTTGAGGCCTTGGCCGGCGAGCGGGTGCATGGCGTGGGCAGCGTCACTGGAATGGATAAAGTAATATGTCACGTTACAACAATACGAGGTACTTGTGTATAAAACCTACTATCAATTTTTTTGGAGGAGCATTGTACAAGACCCATACTAGTACAACATCCGTCCTCCTGCCTTTCTTAAAAATAAATAAGCAAACCCTCACCCCACTAGTACGACCCTCTCGCCCACGTATCTCTCCGCGTTCCTCATTTTCAGCGGGAACCCCGCTCTGCTTCTCTCCTGCACGCCAACAACCTTTGGCGGCAAGCCCTGTTCTCGCTCCCACGCCTCCTGCTCATCCATCCCATATGTCGCCACGCCCTCGCGCCACGCAACCTCATCTCCAAAGTCTACAAACGGCTGGTGTGTCTCGGGATCAATCTGCGAGTATAGATACTTGAGATCTGGGAGCGAGGAGCGGAAGGCAGCATTGACCAGATGAACGAATGCCGCTGGAGGGAGAGCGCGGAGAGACGCGGCGAGATGCGTGGTGGTGGACCAGACGAGGGTGGAATAGCCTTGTTTGAGCTAACGTAGAGTCAAATTTTGGTGCAAAAATAATTTGAGTTGGAGAATGTAGAGATAAGGTTAAATATTATGACTTGCAGAGTATAAAAATCCTCACTGGTAGCATCGCAATAGGTCCCGTCGGCAAAAATCGTTGCCACGCCGTCCCGTTAATGCACGAAGGATCGACGTGCAGAGTGGCCACAACACCCTGTCTATCATAATCCCAGCCTAAAGAGTCAATGCCGGCAAAAGTGCGGACGGGAGAATTAACACCATCGGCGCCGACCTACAAAGAGTAGGGTTTGCTAGATTAATATACAAGTTGTGGTACTGCAAGCCTCGGTGCCAAGTAAAAACAAATGGTCAAATCACAAGTACGCACCAGCAATCGTGTCCTCAGTACCCTCCCATCACCAAGCCTCACGATGGGCCACTCCCCCAGGTCAAGCCCATTCTTTTCCGCTTGCACGCCACTCTCCGTTACTGCATCTCTCTCGATGCTCTCGACCTTTGAATTAGCGAAAACGTCGCATCTCGCGCCCTCCTCACATAGCTTGTCTAGCCTCTGCATGATAGCCCACTGCATATTGAGGTTCTCGACCATCCAAGCGATGGCAGGTGCGCCAGCAGTGATGGTCGTGGCACCCAGCGAGGCCAAGGAAGAAGAGTAAGTTTGCAAGAGGGAAGTATTGAATGTGATGCGGGCGTCAGTGATGCCGTCCCACACCTGTAGCGGGGGCAATGCTGTTTAGCAATGGAAGCTGGATATGATGGGTTTGATGGGTTGACAAGTAGGAAATGACGACCTGCATATCTTGGTAGGGCTGTACCCTGTCTTGTCGTAATTTGTCCCATACTCCAATTTCTGTCAAGAAAAAATAGGAGCATAGGTTGGAGACAATGGATCTGGACACAGCCTTCCACATCCACCTTTTGAAATTTAAACGTACCTTTAAAGAATCTATACGAAGCAGGCGTTAAAGAGCTAACACGATTAGAATATTCGGCCTCCTCAGGTTTCCAGTTTTTCACACTAGACAGATCCTGTGCCTCTATTAACGCGACGCGGCGCTTCCTCGAGATGGGTGAGTGGGCCAACGCGCACGCCAAGGCCGTCCCGGCGATCCCGCCCCCGATAATGACAATGTCATAGAGGTTCTTCAAGTCGATGTTGGACGGCGTGTAGTGAGATGCCGAACGAACGAAAGGGTGTATCGTTCGCGGTAGGCGGAGCACGCAAGAGGTCACAGCAGAGGCCATGATTTTAGAGACGAGAGTGTTGGCGACGAGATTGGCAGATTGGCGCGATACAGTCCTCTATTCACGTGACTTTTATGTCTTTATAAAAATGTTGCTATCTAACACTATGTCACATTGTGTTCTTGTTCGCAGGTCTTCTAAGTATGTATTTAGATTGCTCAACATTGCACAGTGCCAGATTGCTCGACATAGATTGCCAATGTAGAACCCGATGTATATTTAATAATACTGATTCATTTAATACAACATAACGCGCAAAAGAGCGACACAAAAATATGCAATGTGAAAAAAAAGAAAAGTAATAAAGGGAACATTTACATAATGTCCTGGCTACGTGAGCCAGGGCGCGTGTGCAGCTTCGCATGTGCTCTGTTCAGCCGATTTTTTCGCATTTTTTGTAACTAACATTTAGAGATTAACGTACTGGGCGGCGTTTGTGCGTTTGTGTGCTTTGTCAGTTGTGATCGATGTGCGTAGGGAGAAAAAAAAAGTGGAAAACGAGGCGCGTGGGCGGGCAAACAGGGTCAAAAGGGCCACAACTGGCAGCAACATTCCATCCATCCCCTCTGAACCTGTCTCCCTTGCTACCATCACCTCGGCATAATAACAGTCACCCTCCCTATATGCACTGGCTGGCCCCAAATGCTGACATGATAAAGAATTGTAGATTTGTGTAACTTCGGAGGTTCACTCCAAAATATAAGTCTGGACTCAATTAATTTTACATACACCACAACAGTGCTTTCATCGTCATACTCGTGTTGAAGGAAATACCACAGGGCGTATTCCATCAATGTACCACGGCCGAGCTTCGCTTTGTGGTAATTGAGCTGCATTGCGACTCGGATTGCCATGTCATAATAGATGTTGGATGCCGAATCTTTTGACTTGAGTTTTTGATATCGGCCCATGGCAAATAGTGCGATCGCTGCGGCCCCGTCTGCGCTTTCAGAGTCGTCACCAAAAATCAAGTCTTTCAAAAGCCCGTCTGCTTTATGAAAATATTGGTCGGCCGCCAAGACAGACAGATCCTTAAGCTGACATAAGGTGATGTTTCGGTCAAAGTTCAAATCTAATTCGGTAATGTCAATATGACATTCAATAACGTGCGCGGCGTTCGCTGCAGCAATAGCATAGCACATGGTTGCAAAGTAAGTTGACTCCTGTAGTTTTTCCCAGTTTATCATGAAGACCCTTAAGGCGTGTGTATCTAGGCGTAAACATTCACACTTCGTGGTTTTTTCGAGAATTAGCTGGAGTAAATGGTCTTCTATCGTTGGGAAGCTCCAAGTGTCGCGTAAGAAAATATCAACATTAAAAAAAAATTTTTTATGTCGAAATGGTTTGCGGTGTGCCGGTCCGCGGTGAATGCCAGTGCAAATAGTAATAGATTCCAACAACTCGTAAAGCTGACGATAGTTGCTAACCTTCAACTGGATTCCGTTTTTCGTCAGAATAAGCTTCGCTTTTGCATTTTCGTCCTTTTCGTTGTTGGAGTATGACACTGTTTGTTCACATTCGTCGAAATTCGTAACTTGCTTTTGCTTGCTGAACTTTTTGATTTCGAGATCGAGGACTTGAATACCTTGTCCCAATATTGACACCTCCCTTACTAGTTCATCTGGATAAATACATTTTGTCTCAGCCTTTCTACACCGTTGGCACGGTGCACGGCCATCACATTTGTGTTTTTGATTGTGACACCGCGAGCACGCCACACGGGTTCTATGAGGGCCTCCATGGAACTTGGAAGTAGATAGCTCGACCCTAAAAGTGTGGTTGGCTTGATATGGGACCAGGTTGTCCGCGCTGCACTGTGCGTCGTAGTCACCATTGTTACAGCCAGAGCGACTGAGTTGTGCCAGAGCGCCATAGTCGTTTGGATTTATCCCATCACCTTGGAGACATACGGAATCTTGAATAGTCTGCGCTTCATTTGCGAGAATCCCAGGTAGCTGGAAAATATCAGGAACATCCAAAGGTTGATTGGGAGTAAGGCCGGTCAGTATCGGGTTGCCCAAAGCGAGCTGCTGAGTATTGAACTCGTTGTAAGGTTGGTCAGTTTCCATGCTACCCATGCTGAGCTGCGTATCGCGGCCATCCGCATCACGACCTGAGCGACCAGGATGCACTCGTGTGCCCCCGCGGTTCAGATCCGCGCTATCAGAATGTGCAGACAAGGAATCCTCAATAGCATTTGCCTCATTTTCGAAGGGCCTTTGCGAATTATTGTTGAGTGCGTTAGAGGATTGATATAATAAGAGATTGATTTTTTTCTGAACGTCCAAAGCAGACTCCTGGGCACCGTGCTCTCCAAAAGACTGGTCAATCTCCATGCTACCCATACTGGAATGTGCGTCGCGGCTATCTGCGTCATGACCCAAGGGACCAGGATGTGCGTGAGCGCTTTCAGGGTTCGGCTCTGCGACAGCGCCGCGTGGGGGTATAGAATCTCGGGAAGCTTGCGATTCGTTTATGAAGGACTCTTGCTGCAAATCGAACCAGTGTACGGATTCGTCGGGAATGGGCCAGGGGTTCATGATGTATGGAGTATTGGCGTTTGGTATATCCATAGTGAATGAAGGTGGTTTGGCCAGGCAGGGGAAAGCCCTCAACCTTGGTTTTTTATATGTACAGGACGTGTCAGGCAAAATTCAATGTCCGAATGGCCCAATTTGGCGGCGGCAGACTCTCCGTGCTGCGCAGAATTGTCTGCCAAGTTTGGAATCGGAGTTGCGGTTTTTTGCCGAGGATCTCGCACATGATGGCCTGACAAAACTAAATGCGGACGGTCACGATATAGTTCTTCTCTTCTCTATATAATTATATAGTGGCCCGACCCGCACGTGTCCGATCATTACAAAAAATCTTCGCAATCTCGGCTGCGAAAATCTAATGAAAATACGGCTCCGATGCTTGACTCCAGAAGATGTTACTTTTCAAGGGTGGCTGTAGTAAGTGTAGTCTTGAAATCGTCATCTGAATCTTGAGCAAACGTAAGTAGCGGAAATTCCAATTTTCAATTAACGAACTCAAATTCCAATTGCCAAAATTTGGTTGCCAAACTAGTCCTTGAAGTTGGAATTTAGGGCGCTTATAATGAAGCTTATTTTTGGAGTTTTATGGCAACTGGACATTCAAGGGGTGAATTATTCACGCGAAATGATTTTTTCGCACACTCTTGGATAAACAACCACTCATACTTGATACAACCGTGACTCCCAGACCCAGAAAAATTTATATCGACTACGGAGCAGGTAGCCATTGGCGTAATGCGAATGAAGGAACCATCAGTCGATGGAGCTAGTCAGAAGTCATAAAGAAATTGTTGGAGGATGAGATAAATGTTTTTGTGTCTTAATACAAGTACTCTTCTGTTTTGTATCGTCTCGCTTTATGGTTCACTATATAACCTTACAATTGATTTTAAAAAATAAATTGTATTGATCTGTGGAAGCCAAGAGATCTCAAAACAAAAAAAAAAAAAAAAAAAAAAAAAAAAAAAAAAACAAAAAAAAAAAAAAAAAAAAAAAAAAAAAAAAAAAAAAAAAAAAAAAAAAAAAATCCACGGGATTATCTTCAGGAATATCCTCAGACACACGGTAAATAATTATTAAAATTAGAAATTTTAAATGTAAATGAAAATTGCAAGAAAAAATAAATAAAATTATTGACGAGCGACCCTAACGGCCAAGATATACTCGTATACCCACTCTTTGCTAATGTAATGCTACAAATATTTGTTCCCCGTCCTGTTTTTCCACAATGCGGTATTTGCAATCCCCAACCCAATACTTTCATAGATGGCCAGCGCTTGCTAATACTGCGACTCGACTACCCTAATTCTTAATAAACTCTGCTGCATTGTTCATCACTCTTACCGTTTCCTGGTGAATCGCAGAGCAATTGGTGATGGGAGCGCCACATATGTTACAATATAATGCCTTGATAATTTATTCTCTTCGTCAGCGATGACCGCTTCTCGCCATCGCAGTCGCGACTAGGTAATTGGTCAAGCCAAACAAGTTATGGTAAAATAAGCTGCGAAAAAAAAGGAATATGACCAACACAAAAGAAAGAAAATGGAACACAGTAATAAATGACAAGATGCAAGATACGCACCAGAGCCGTCTTCTTTGCTGCAGTTTCGCTCTTGACCTGGTTGTAAAACACTTCCTCGCCTTTGCCCAACCCCTCGTCCCTAAACATTAGCTTCACGTTAACATTATCATATGTGTAGTAGCTCGGAACAACCAGTTACTACGTATCCTCATATGACTTGCAGCTAATAGGCACTTTTTGATTGAAAATATTCTTATTATAAACATACTCAATTATGCAATCTGTTCCAGTGATTTTACGCATATAGGAGGGTATTCTTGAGATTTGGAACAAGTTTTTCTTTTTTCTTTTTTTTTTACTAACCCAAAGCAAAAGCTTCCATGAGCCGATATGCCTTACATGCAAAGCTCGCTTTTTTTACATGCAAACTAACGTTCTGAAGGGGTCGTCAACCAGCATCTTCTCCTGGCCCATGGATTCGTGCAAGAGCCTTTGGTTCCACAACAACAAAGTGGTGGTCTCCGTCACGTCGTTGTTGGACAAGAGGGTAGCCATAAATCTGGTGGTGCCGCTTGACACTACTGGTTCCTTCCATTCCTCTATTCCCTCCCACCTTTTCTTCCGCTATGAGGATATGATCATCCACGCCTCGTGCCAGTCAATGGCCCGCCTCATCCACTCACTTATCATTGATCCTTCCTCCCCTGCCCTCATCCGTACCAACGTCAACATTCATGACCGACTACGTTGCCCACCTGCCTCAGGAGCTGGGCGAGAGCGCCATCGGTGTGTCGGGTCACGCGCGCCATGGCATATCACCGGGCGTACGCGACACGACTGTTGAGCGAGAAGCCGAGCGGCGTCTTCTTCTCGAACTGGAATACTGTGAACGAGCGCATCGACAGGCAGATCTTGCATATCTGGACACCTTCCGGCAAGGTTGCCAACGTGGTCAAGAGGACCTGGGCGAGAATGCCCAGGGATTTGCTAGGGAACACGATTGTGGTGATTTCAACCGTGAACTCCAAGTGAATGTTTGGCAACACCAAGGCGCAGCGCGGGCACTTTTAAAGCTGAAATAGACGCTCATTGACTATTTTAGTTTCTTCTATTGTTATACATAGTTGTAAAACATTGTAGTAATTATATTCTATCATGTCTCTTGCAGTCAATTCTGTTCCATTGTATTGGCATCTTGCTACAAAGTCTTCGTCGTCAACTCGGCGAAGACATTTTAGC